>LBNU01015756.1:121508-143301 GCA_014162995.1 Artemisia annua
CCCTTATTTACCCCCTTAGACACTTAAGTTGAACATTGTCCCCAATGTTTCAGAAAATAAGAAATGGAAAAGATAAAAGGTTTAAAAAAAATGAAATCGGATACTCCCTGATTCGTTCTTTATGCAAGTGAAGTAACATGGTTAGATCCTCCTCAAAGAAGAACGAACTATCAAAGCTTTCCCTTGCAGTATATGCAGTCATCCTTCTTGTCCTAAAATAACCTGTTAGCATGGAAACACTACAAGAAATTGCGCCTGGTGGGGATTGCAAGCTTCTCGAGATCCCTCGAGAGGTAAAACGTAGTGCGTGTTGCAATCCACGCGCATCAGTTCTCTAACTAGGGTATGCTAAGAGATTTCGGAGAGACGAGAATTAGAAATGGAGGAAGGATAGTTTACTGAATTCAGAATTCAGATCATCATGATGTAGAATGAAAATTCTCATCATTAGCATCATATGAAATGATAGAGGAAGTGATTTAAGGGATTTAAGTTTTAAAATACAGAGAGGGTTGTAATGCATGACATACAATGTCACGAAACAACAAGGAACAAAATCACAACCGCATAAGATCATAAATAACTTGTCATAACTTAAAGTTTAACAAGTTACACTATTTATGCCGTATGTGGTTGGGAAGGATAGGGGTTTTAGGCAGATTGTCGGGTATTAAAGGGAGGAAGTTTTTATGGGAAAAGGTAGTTATAGAGAGTGGATTTACTTGTCGAAGCCCACTTTATCAGCACTTACTAGCTACCTAAAACGGTAATATCCTAGGTTTAATGCCTAAAGTTCAAAGAAAATATTCCTAAGGAATATTTTTCTAGCTCAGGGTTTATCTAACCTAAATTCTTAAGGGTTGTAAGTAATACATATCCAGTAGTATTACTTATAATAAAACCTCGAATAGATCATAACAAGTATCCAACTTGTTATGCTTCTTAAATATGGTAAATTTTCTAGGGTTCGGGGTATCCTAAAGTATCCTAATAAGGATGGTCGGGGAGTAGGGTTTCTATTCTAAATAGTACTTAAGGATTCATGGCTAGGGTAAAGTAACACAACTTATCTTATATTATAGGCATCCTATCTTACATATTTCATACCTAACTAGTACCATTATCTATAGTACATATCCTAAGATGAATTTTTAACCTAAAACTTATGGGGAAACTAAAGTGTACTAGCTGACGACTTCTCCCTAAAACTTAAGGTCGGAAGGACTTCCTATATATAAGTGATGAAGAACCTAATTATCATCGATTATCTTTTCTAAGGTAGTAATCCTAAAGCGAGCAAAGGCAATCTTATTGTTTTGTTTCATTTGTTCCTTCTGAATTTTAGAAATCTGAGTACGGGTTTGTCTAAGCTTAACTTTAAATTCACTAAAATCTTGTTGGTTTTCTACTTGCCAATCACTATGACTTTCTTCTATCTTTTCTATAAGGTCGATAGTAAGTTAATCTAAACTACTTAAGATATCCTCAACCTGATCTTCCTGTTGTTCTAAGGGTGTCCTATGGGAATCTCCTCCAACCTCAAATTTCCAAGATGAGGTAGGAAGATTTGTGGGGATATAGGGAGGCACTAAGGTATAGGGTTGTTTCTTAAATAGACTAGGTTTACTATTAGGTAAGTGCGATAAAGGATGTGTGGGTCTCCAAGGTAACATTGGTCCTCCGGGAATAAAGAATCCTTGAGGATCAAATGTTGGAGAGGGCAAAATAGAGGGAAAAGGAATAGGGGTTGGTGAAGGAATAAGTGGTGTGTTTGCATAAAATTCCCTTAAATGTTTTAGGTGTGGATTGTGTATAAAAGGTGTAAAACCTAAAGGTGTCGGTGTAACTATATTATTCCTAGAGTCTTCTAAGGATTCGGGGAAAAGGTGTTTAGAGGAATAATCTAGTACATTTGGAGAGGGAAGAGCATTCTCCGGATGTAAACTAGATGGAACGGAGGTAGAATAGCGGTGAGTAGACATAACTATATAATAGTAAAAATACTATAGATCATTTAGCAGTTAAGCAATTATTTACTATACTAACCTTAGCACATATTGTTACGGAGGATGACAGTGGCACTGAGGACTTTCTCGGACTTAGGAAAAGTAGTTGTAGTCTAGGTTTTGACCTTGCTCTCTACAACTGAGGCTATGATACCAATCTGTAACACCCTCATTTTCACAGATCGCAGCGGATTTAGATCTGGGGTATTATGGTGCGTGGTTTAGTGACCTTACAACAGGTTTTACCTCTCAAGGGATCTCAAGAGGCTTACAACCCCACCAGGCAGTGTACCTGACCGATGTAGTATAGGATAGTGGTAAGTACGGGGGATTGATCGTTCTCTCACAGGGAATAGTGTTCGTTAGGATAGAAAAACTTCTCTAATAGGTCTAAGGGTGAAGGAAGATTCTTTTTGTATTTTTATATTTTTAGGAAAGCAAGTAAAATCTCGGTTTTGAAGGAGTGGGCGGAATTAGTTGCTAGTCAACTAACCCAAAATAACTACAATTGCAAATAAAATAAAATAACTAAACTATTTGGTTGTGAAAACTATATGGAGAAAAGTTGTGTTTACTTAGACTTCATTACTCCCTAACTATCTTTTACCGGTTAATTGATATGTATGTTACTTGTGTGGATGAAGGGTGTATTCCTAATAACTCATGGAGTGGCATACATATCTCTCCAATTCTATGAGCTCTTATCTCCTCCTATGCCATGCACGGCACAACCATAGGGATTGTAAACAGTGGCTCATGCGTTAAATACTACCTTAATAGCCTAGTATGCCTTGGCTACATGTTTCCCAAGACGTTCAAGCACGTTACCATAAAGGAGGTTGGCCAGTTTTCTTGAGCCTAACATTGATGGAACAATCATCCCAACAAACAACAACACATCAATTAACCAATAATTAATAGTTAGGTTTCATTAGATCTAAGCAAACACAAAGAGAATTTAGCTACACATGTTAATTGAAAGACAAGCAAAAGAGATAATCAACCAATATAGACATATTGATTAAATTAAAGTGAAGACTTATCTTTAATTAAGCATGAGGGTTCCAAGGGTTGGAAACCCTAAAAAGTACAGAAAATTCGTCTAGGGTTTGGTGCCAAAAGTTCTCCACAAAGTTCCACACTTAATGAATGAAAAATAGAAAACTATATATAGATTTTACATTCTGATGGCGTCAGGTTATAGAGGCTGACGCCGTCAGCTCGCCGCCATTAGGTTTCTCGGATGGCCTAGATCCACTTCTGACGCCGTCACTCTCTATTCCTCTATGGGCCGTCACTCTTAAAATCATAACCTGACGGCCTACAACTTCTAACACCTGACGGCGTCAGGTGTTAATTTCCAAAATCTTTCTGGCCCGTCATTTGATAATTGGTTTCCACTTTTTTGTCAAGGCTTGCTGACGGCGTCACCTTGTGACTCTGACGCCGTCAGGTTGTAATTTCTGCTTCTTTTCAGACTTTGTCGTTTTCTTCACTTTTATGCTCCAAAAACGTCCAAATATGCATGTTTTCCAGAATTCCTCTCAAAAGTACCTAAAATGACAAAAGGAACTATTTAGGGCAATATTTGATCACATTTATACGAATTAAGGCTTAAATGACCCCCTAAAAGCGTAACACTTTTCGTCTCATCATATTACTTCATAGAATCACAGTCACAATAATAGAAAACTACTTGAAAAGAGACGTTTTTATAAATGAGTTATCATTCATTAAAATATCAGAGTTTTCATTAAGAAGAGGTCCCGTAAATCTAAGTGTGAAAGTGGTATTTAAATGATAACAGGGTTGAAAGTCCTCCAAGTTCAGTGTCGTTCCATGTCATAGATCCATAACAGCCATATACCTAGGATACATGCTTAAAAGTCAACACTAGGTGTTGAGTGAGAGTCATAGGTTTAAGTGATAGTGAATACAAGTTCCACAGGGTTCATTTGTTACACCCTTCAAGGAAAATGTAGTGTTTTATGATAATTGCAATGCATATACAATTATCACAAAGTGGGTTATTGCACTAAGCTCATGAACCACACGTTAACAGTCCAGATCATGGGGCACTGCAGACCAGACCATGATGGGATAGAAAGGATAACTTGCCAAAGTTAATCCTTTAGAGGGTTCAAATATAATACTTATTGGTGCCTTTAGAGAGGGCAAACCAACGGGAGTCGTCAAACTCCAATAGATCTATCAATTATATTCACGTTCACTCGTAAGTGATTAAGTTCATGAATTTAGTTGTGTAGTGGTGGCAGGTAGTTTACTCGTGCAATAACTAAAGAAAAAGACTTGTATTCGATTTAAAGAGAAAAAGTAAGCATGTATCCCCCTCACAGGGTTTATAAAGCATTTAGAAAGAGTGAGGCTATGAACTCACCTGGGCTTAAGGAAATCTTATTGATGTAAAAGTGACTCGGAGATTAGACTGGTTACTCACGTATCCTGGGGTTTGTTATAGGTGTAGGTGTATGTCAAGCTCTAGTTGTATTATTTAGATTTCTCAAGTAATCATTCTTAGGGTTTCTAATATTAGTTATAACATAACACCGTTTGGGCCATCATAATTCAGAGGTACATACTCCTCACATGAAGCTCCCTAGTATTGTATTATGTTATCTGTAACACCCCCATTTTCACATATCGCAACGGATTTAGATTTGGGGTATTACTTCATGGAATCACAGTCACAAGAATAGAAAACGACTCGAAAAGAGGCATTTTTATAAATGAGTTATCATTCATTAAAATATCAGAGTTTTCATTAAGAAGAGGTCCCGTAAATCTAAGTGTGAAAGTGCTATTAGAATGATAACAGGGTTGAAAGTCCTCCAAGTTCAGTGTCGTTCCATGCCATAGATCCGTAACAGCCATATACCTAGGATACATGCTTAAAAGTCAACACTAGGTGTTGAGTGAGAGTCATAGGTTTAAGTGATAGTGAATACAAGTTCCACAGGGTTCAGTTGTTACACCCTTCAAGGAAAATGTAGTGTTTTATGATAATTGCAATGCATATACAATTATCATGAAGTGGGTTATTGCACTAAGCTCATAAACCACACGTCAACAGTCCAGATCATGGGGCACTGCAGACCAGACCATGATGGGACAGAAAGGATAACTTGCTAAAGTTAATCCTTTAGAGGGTTCAAATATAATACTTATTGGTGCCTTTAGAGAGGGCAAACCAACGGGAGTCGTCAAACTCCAATAGATCTATCAATTATATTCGCGTTCACTCGCAAGTGATTAAGTTCATGAATTTAGTTGTGTAGTGGTGGCAGGTAGTTTACTCGTGCAATAACTAAAGAAAAAGACTTGTATTTGATTTAAAGAGAAAAAGTAAGCATGTATCCCCCTAACAGGGTTTATAAAGCATTTAGAAAGAGTGAGGCTATGAACTCACCTGGGCTTAGGGAAATCTTATTGATGTAAAAGTGACTTGGAGATTAGACTACTTACTTACGTATCCTGGGGTTTGTTATAGGTGTGGGTGTATGTCAAGCTCTAGTTGTATTATTTAGATTTCTCAAGTAATCATTCTTAGGGTTTCTAATATTAGTTATAACATCACTGTTCGGGCCATCATAATTCAGAGGTACATACTCCTCACATGAAGTTCCCTAGTATTGTATTATGTTATTAAACATAATACCATTCGGGCCATCATAATTCAGAAGTATATAACCCTCACATGAAGCTCCCTAGTATTGTGTCAAGTTGTTAAGTATTTAGGTTATAGATATAACATAACACCGTTCGAGCCATCATAATCCAGAGGTCATGTAGTAAACGTTTGAGGAGCCAGGGCACTTTAAATCGTAAACCCAGCAAACACATCAGAACGAATACCCAAATTAAACCCCTCACATGAAGCTCCCTACTATTGTGTCATGTTGTTAAGTAAAAGATAGTTTTTAGTTTTATAGGAAAATACTTCACTTTATACCTGATGAGGCGAAAAGTGTTACGCTTTTAGGGGGTCATTTAAGCCCTAAATCGTGATTTTATGATCAAATATTGCCTTAAATCGTTCCTTTTGTCATTTTAGGTACTTTTGAGAGGAATTCTGGAAAACATTGCATTTTGGACGTTTTTGGAGCACAAAACTGAAGAAAACGACAAAGTCTTAAAAGCCAGCTGGAAATCCTACCTAACGGCGTCAGGAGCTATAAGCTGACGCCGTCACTTGAAGACAAAGGAGTTGGATTCAGACTTTACCAGACGCCCAAGTGAAGAATTCAAGACTTAACACCTGACGGCGTCAGGTGTTAAGAAGTCTAGGCCGTCAAGTGTAATGCTAAAGAGAGACGGCCCAAGAGGATTTACAAGGTGACGGCGTTAGAAGTAGATCAAGGTGATCTGAAAACCCTAAACGCGGCGGGTTGACGGCGTCAGAGTCTAAAATCTGACGCCGTCAGAGTATAAATTCTATATATATTTTAGGATTTTCTTTCATTAAAAGTGTGTAACTTTGGAGAGAGTTTTGGTGTAACCCTAGTACGAACTTCCTGCACTTTTTAAGGGTTTCATACCCTTAAATCTTCCATGTTTCATTGAAGATAAGTGATCATTCAATCATTCAATATGTCTATGTGTTGTTTGATTTTATCTTACGTTTGTCTTTTATTTAACATGCTAGGCCAGGTTTGTTTGTGTTTGTTTAGATGTAACGAAACCTAGTTATTGATTATTGATTGATTGTTTATTGTTAGTTGTTGTTGAGTGAATGTTTATCGATGTTAGGCTTAAGAAAACTGGCTAAACTCCTTTGGTAACCTGCTTGATGTCTTAAGAAACATGAATCGGATGGCACTACGATTATTATGGTTGTATTTAATGCATAAGTGACTACTAAGGAGGCCATGGTTAGGATACTAAAAGTGTCGCCATAGGAAGAGGTAGAAGCTTATAGAGTTAGGGAAGATCGTGCACGGCCCTACGAACGGCCCTACGAATGGTATTAAAGAATGCAACCCGTCACCCACGCAACTACAATAAGCTTGTCAATCAATAAAAGATAATTAGGGAGTAATGAAGTCTAAGTAAACACGCTTTTCTCCTTATAAGTTTCACAACTATTTTATTTTCTTGTTATTTTATTTTATTTGCATTTGTAGTTTATTTGGGTTAGTTGACTAGCAACTAATTCCGCCCACTCCTTTCAAAACCAAAATTTTTACCTGCTTTCCATTAAATATAAAAATACAAAAAGAATCATCCCTCATCTCTAGGCCTAATTAGACTAGTTTCAATCCTAACGAACACTATTCCCTTTGGAGAACGGTCAATCCCCCGGTACTTGCCACTTCACTATACTACATCAATCAGGTACACTGCCTGGTGGGGATTGCAAGCTTCTCAAGATCCCTTGAGAGGTAAAACATTTTGCGTAGACCGCAATCCACGCATCAAGTTTTTGGCGACGCTGTCGGGGAATAGTTATTGTTTAGGTTGAATTTATTTTGTTTAGGTCTACTCATTAGATTCCTTTCTAGTGAGATTTTATTTTATTTTTATTAGCTTTCTCGTTGTCTATCTATTTTCTTCGTGCATTTGTTCGTAACCATTACCATCCGACATCATGGAAGGTGGTAATATCCTTGATCCCAACAACCCACCACAACAAAACATACCACAACCCAACCAACCCCCTAGAGCCCGCACTTTAGGAGAATACTCCCGTCCTTGCCACCAAGGCTATCGAAACACCATTGAGCTCACTCAAGGAGCCAATGTGTCTCCCTTGCGATCTGACACCATCCGGTTGGTGCAAAGCAGATGTGCATTCCATGGACTTCGTTCCGAAGATCCAAATCAACACCTCAAGGATTTCCTTACGATTGTAGATTCCAGACCTTGATGTTGAAACTCGAGAGAGGACCCGATTTCGTCTCTTCCAATTCTCTCTGTGAGACCAAGCTAGTCAATGGCTAGAACGTCTACCCGCAGGATCCATCACCTCTTGGGATGATCTCACCACTCGTTTCCTTGCTCAATTTTTCCCACCGGGAAGAACCACCAANTCTCCCATGAACATCATGACTAGGATCCATTACAATTGGATAATGAAAACGCAACTTGGACCTAGGATATTTCCCAACACGGGTTGGTTGAGTAACTTTTTGGGAAGAGTAAAAGGATTACCTGTTTTTGTAGGAAACTTCACATATGTTACCGATTTCATGATTGTAGAAGATATCCTTCCGGTAATAGAGGGGTTGACTAAGTCAAGTAGTGTTTGGAGAACCGTTTATTGAGGCCTCTAAAATGAATTATGACCCATCTCTAGGGATAGTTAGATTCAAGGATGAGACCGATGAGATAGCCTACCAAATGCCTTATAAGATAGAGCAGTATCGACTCTTATCCAACCTTGAGAAAGAGCATAAGCAAGCGGTCTACTATAGGAATGATGAGGATAGACGTAGAGGAGTAGACTATGTTATGGGTAGAATATTTGGTTTCTACAAAGAATGCTTGCAACTAGGTCCGGAATATAAGGATGATCTAGAGACCGTGACCAATGATGGAGTCACGTAATAGAGAGTGACTTTGAGTCTAGCTACAAGACTCGTTAATAAACAAAAGCGCTTCTTGGGAGGCAACCCAAGCTTTATTTGTTTTGTTTGTTTGTTTGTTTAATTTTATTTGTTTTCGTATGTGTGTTTCATTTTTATTGCTAATGGTTCATGTTTCAAATTAAATTGTGAAAATGCTTTATTTTATTTTTAACTTCGTCTTAACTACATATAAAGGTATTTTGCAAAAGATAAGTGTAAGCGAAATCTAAATTTGTTTTTAAGGAACAAATTGAACATGACTCATAACAATATTAAATAAACATACATATTAGTATTTGTTTGAGTCAAATGCTTGTATCGAGTCATAATGAAGTTTTGCAAGATTCCATGAATTAAGGCATTGATTTTTCTAGAAATTTTCCGGAAACTAAACATAAAAATTCTGTCAGATCGGTTCTGACGGCGTCAGGGTTCACAACTTGACGGCGTCACGCAATAATTTTCTGAAAATTTTGCATGTTTTGTTTTTCTGCCGGGATTGTGGAAATTTGCTGAATCTTTAACTTATAAACTCCAGGAATCTGCAAACATTCATTCCACAAGCATTATATCCTTATATAGATTTTACCGCCGATTTTATGTGAGGTTTGCCTTGATTGTTTTCTCAAGTTTAACAGGTTATATTGGACAAGGAGATGTATACGGAATCAAGCTTTTGGCGCTGCTTTAATCTTGAAGCTTCTAATCATCTTGGAGGAGGATTTAGCCATATTACCACACCATCCACACCAAACGAATTAGGGGAGTATTTGTTTCATTTTTTTTCATTTTCTTTACTTTTACATCTTTTTATTGAACATTGGGGACAATGTTCAGCTTAAGTGTAAAGGGGGTAAATGAAGACACCTTAGAGATTACAATTGCACTTGATTTTTGTTTGTTTAATGGTAGATGTGTAATAAAACTGAGAGAAATATTTGTTAGGGCAATTTTAACACCAAATTTAAAATTTTTTACAACATATAGGAGTGAAACTTTAGTCTTAATAAGCGTCTCATAGATATGAGTCATATGACTAGCACAAAAACCGTACCACTCAAAAAAAAATTTCCACCCCAAATATGTGAGGTTCACCCCTAAATTTGATAGGAAAAGCATTTATGCTTGTGTGTGTACCGGTAGAATTTAGATTCTAGAACTTGCGTTAGTGACCATCCCAAGTCCACAAGTGAGACTACATTCGTGTAGTTAGATTTACTACATGATAAGAGGCATTAGGATAACCCCTTGTTTTACACCTGTGTTATTATAATTACATTGACTTCATTGGTTAAGTAATTCTCCCACACCTTTGCGATGTACTCATTTTTAGTACACGATACCCCTAGTACAACCCCCAGAGCCTATCTTTTTCGTTTCTAACTTTAAGCATTTTACTTAAAGGAAGAATTTGTTTACAATCCACCCCCAAATATACACCCAAATCGCCTTAGCCTACCTCGTATGCACTCATCTTTAGTGCATTATTGTGACAACATTTGTTTAAACCCTTAGTTAATTGTCTAATTGATTACATGGTTGCTAAGTCGAGTCATATCCTGTACATATTGTTTTGGGACGATTAGGACTTATGGGTAAAGTACTATTGTAATGGAGTAATGGGGAAGAAGTCAATTATTACCCCCATATGTGCGTTAATATTTTAAAGTACTCCAAGTGTTTCGATTATCTTAATTCGAGTCATTAGAATAAGTTATTTGTAAATATGTAAAAATTCAAGTGTAAGGGGAGAATCGAGGCCCCTATGATGTATTATTTTGGATGGTAGGGCAAGAGTTTATGCAAAAAAAAAAGAAAAAGAAAAGAGAAGAAAACATACAGACTACCATCCCGTTTCCTTTTATTTTTATTTATGTTTTTGTTATTTTCTAATTAGCTTAAGATGAGTCGAGTCTTGGCTTAGCAATGCCGCATTGTTCATGTATTTNTAAGGGGAGAATCGAGGCCCCTATGATGTATTATTTTGGATGGTAGGGCAAGAGTTTATGCAAAAAAAAAAGAAAAAGAAAAGAGAAGAAAACATACAGACTACCATCCCGTTTCCTTTTATTTTTATTTATGTTTTTGTTATTTTCTAATTAGCTTAAGATGAGTCGAGTCTTGGCTTAGCAATGCCGCATTGTTCATGTATTTGATCAAGATAATTAACTTGCCACCAGTAAAAAAATCCTTTATTCCAACAAACCGTGTTTATCATATCCCTACACCTAACATTACAACCCTTGAAAAGCCCTCTTTGATAGTTTATCTTAGGTGCTTACGCCTAGTGGAGGAGGTTTTTTATCCTTTCCCAAGCCTATGGTAATCTATTTGCTATGACAGGTAGTGAGTGATATTTTTCCATTTCCATTTAGTTATATAGGTTTACAACACCCGAGAGATGAGAGTATCCAAACACTATTTCTGAGGTGCTAGTGTATGATTTCCGCGTTTGTTATGACTAGGGTGGAATGACTATTTGTTGTAATTACTTTTATATTAGTGTTAAATGACCTCTAGCTCATATTTTGATTGGAATAAAAGCGCATTTGCTTGAGGACAAGCAAATCTCAAGTGTAAGGGTATTTGATGAGGCGAAAAGTGTTACGCTTTTAGGGGGTCATTTAAGCCCTAAATCGTGATTTTATGATCAAATATTGCCTTAAATCATTCCTTTTGTCATTTTAGGTACTTTTGGGAGGAATTCTGGAAAACATTGCATTTTGGACGTTTTTGGAACATAAAAGTGAAGAAAACGACAAAGTCTCAAAAGCATGCTGGAAATCCTACCTGACGGCGTCAGGAGCTATAAGCTGACGCCGTCACTTGAAGACAAAGGAGTTGGATTCAGACTTTACCAGACGCCCAAGTGAAGAATTCAAGACTTAACACCTGAGGGCGTCAGGTGTTAAGAAGTCTAGGCCGTCAAGTGTAATTCTAAAGAGAGATGGCCCAGGAGGATTTACAAGGTGACGGCGTCAGAAGTAGATTTAGGTGATCTGAAAACCCTAAACGCGGCGGGTTGATGGCGTCAGAGTCTAAAAGCTGACGCCGTCAGAGTGCAAATTCTATATATATTTTAGGATTTTCTTTCATTAAAAGTGTGTAACTTTGGAGAGAGTTTTGGTGTAACCCTAGTACGAACTTCCTGCACTTTTTAAGGGTTTCGTACCCTTAAATCTTCCATGTTTCATTGAAGATAAGTAATCATTCAATATGTCTATGTGTTGTTTGATTTTATCTTACGCTTGTCTTTTATTTAACATGCTAGGCTAGGTTTGTTTGTGTTTGTTTAGATGTAATGAAACCTAGTTATTGATTATTGATTGATTGTTTATTGTTAGTTGTTGTTGGGTGAATGTTTATCGATGTTAGGCTTAAGAAACCTGGCTAAACTCCTTTGGTAACCTGCTTGATGTCTTAAGAAACATGAATCGGATGGCACCACGATTATTATGGTTGTATTTAATGCATAAGTGACTACTAAGGAGGCCATGGTTAGGATTCTAAATGTGTCGCCATAGGAAGAGGTAGAAGCTTATAGACTTAGGGAAGATCGTGCACGGACCTACGAATGGTATTAAGGAATGCAACCCGTCACCCACGTAACTACAATAAGCTTATCAATCAATAAAAGATAACTAGGGAGTAATGAAGTCTAAGTAAACACGCTTTTCTCCTTAAAATTTCACAACTTTTTTATTTTCTTGTTATTTTATTTTATTTGCATTTGTAGTTTATTTGGGTTAGTTGACTAGAAACTAATTCCGCCCACTCCTTTCAAAACTGAGATTTTTACCTGCTTTCCATTAAATATAAAAATACAAAAAGAATCATCCTTCATCTCTAGGCCTAATTAGACTACTTTCAATCCTAACGAACACTATTCCCTGTGGAGAACGATCAATCCTCCGGTACTTGCCACTTCACTATACTACATCGGTCAGGTACACTGCTTGGTGGGGATTGCAAGCTTCTCTAGATCCCTTGAGAGGTAAAACATTTTGCGTAGACCGCAATCCACGCATCAATACCCTTATAGTTTATATATTTACAAAATCTACCCTAAACTCATAAACTTATATCATTTAGACATTTAACTATCTAGACTTTACACAATTAGCCCCTATACTTATATATTTTAGTAAAATTATAGAAATGACCCTTGGACTTATAAGTTTTCAAAATTTACCATTTATACCCTTAACTTTATAACATTTTCAAAACTAGTCCTTATAAGTTTATAACTATTTCACTTTTATCCTAAGATTATATATCTTTGCAAAAAGGGTCCTTATACTTAATACTTCTAAAAAATGTCAAAAACAATCCCTATACTTAGTATTTTCAGAAAGTTACCATATATACCCCTATGCATGGAAAACTTTACAAAACTAGTCCTAAAACCATGCAAACTATATTTTTATCAAAAAAAAGAGTTTCCTAGCTTCTGACTAACTAATATTAGCTTAACTAAGTTGCCTAAACTAGCTTATAGCTTATGGTAAGGGTTTATAGCATATAAACATGAATTCGACTCAAATTAGGGTTTTAAAATGAAATCACTTAAAGGAAAATGATCAAGGCTTAGGCAAGGGTTCTAAGGTATCCTAACAATATCATAGGACTGTAATAAAGCTATTAGAACATGTAGAAGAGCTTACGTGACCAGAAATGGGCGAACGTGGGTTTTTAGGGTTTCTTGGCTAAAAATGGAACTCGACAAGGATCTAGGGCTATCCCATTCGACTTCTAAGGCTACTAGGGTTCTACTACTACTACTATTACTACTAGGACCAGAAAGTGTGAGGTGAAGAAGTGAATGGGATGGTTTGAAGTGAAAGGGGTATGGGGTATTTATACCCCTCGTTAACCTTGGGGAGGAAGAAAGGGAGTGCTAGGTGGCGAGAGGGGTGGGGGAGGTGACTAGCTACTGCTACTAGGTGACTATTAGAAGCTATAAGGGTGACTAAGGTGGTCTATAGGGCGGTGTAGGGTTCTTGTGGTGGTGGTTTTGCCGCAAACTCAAGTAGGTGACAAGTAGGTGATGCACCTACTTGTAAGCTACTTGGGGAGGTGCTAGGGAGGGTGGCTAGAGGTGCTAGGGTGCTAGGATACTTAGTTAAGGTGATTGAGGTGCTTAAGTTTAGGTTAGGGTTAACTTAGGTTTAGTTTTGACCTAATTTGGTTTAGTGAGAGATTAGGGTTTAGCTTAGGGTTTAGTGCCTAGATTAGGGTCCTATGAGTGTTTAGTGACTAAGGTTAAGTCCTAAGAAACTTATACTAAGTAGTGGTAGCTTATACTAAAGATTTAGGATAGTTTAGACCTAATTCCGGGACTTATGACCTAGTTAAGGTTTTGTGCTTAAGAGACTTGTACCTAAGCTCTAAGAGGTTGTACTAGGGTCTAGAGGTGCTAAGATATCCTATTGTTACTAGGGTAATCATACATAAGCCTTGAACACTTTCAAACTAGTTTAGATATGCAATTAGGGTTTTAGAGATAACTGTAAACATATAAGGCTTAATTAGGGTTTTATTAGGGTTTATTTGATGTTGTGATAGATATAGGGTGTTAGATTGATAGATTACTTATTGTGGTGTTTTTGTGATCTTAGGCTTGACATACCAGGAGTTGTATGATGTGATTGTAGAGATATTTGGCTTAAGTAGATACGTGAGCAGGTCTAGAGAGTCATACAAGTAGTGAAAAGCACATAAAAGCAAAAATTTACTTGTGAAAATACCTGATATAGGTATTGTAGTGGGAATGATAGTGGTGAGATTTTATGGGTGGTTACAGCATTGGCAATATCAACTTGAATCGTAGTCATGATGATAAGTTATGTGAAATGATAATGGATCTTTGATAGTTAAGGAGTGATTGTGTTCTTGATTTGTTCTTGATTTGATTTGTGTTTTGAATTGTGTTTTGATTTGTTGTAGTTGTGGAAAAGTCTTTGAATATTTGTTGTGTCTTGTATCGTAAGAGATCTTTTAAGGATAAGCTCAATTAAACTTTAGTCTCGTAAGATTTTTTTGAAATTTTGCAAGAGTAACGTTTTAGAAAAACGTGGGTAACAAAAGTCTAGCAACGAAGGTATCACAGAAAATCTAGCATAAGAAGGTATCTCAAGAAAGTCTCTTAAAGGAGGTATCACAAGAAAGTCTCGTAAAGTTATTATCACATGAAAGTCTCGTATAGTTACTATCACAAGAAAGTCTCGTATTGGTGTCGCAATAAAATCTTAAGATGGTATCACAAAGAAGATATCGCAGAAATTTATAAAATTTTGGCAGAGTTTCTTTTTGTAAAATAGTGGGCAACAAAAGTCTCTTAAGATTTGGTATCACAACAACACCCTCACAACAAGTATCACAACAAAACCCGCTATCACAGGCACAAAATACACAAAAAAAAAAAACAAAAAATTTCTCTCGTAAAAATTTTCTTTCGCAAAAGAGATAACAATTTTTTCGCAAAAATTTTGGACCCTTTCTGACGTGATTATTTCTTTTGCAATATTCTATCCTTTAAACAAATGAAAGAAATCTTGTCAAGAACAAGCTACACACGTGATAATGAACAAAAGGACCAATAGGAAAAAAATTTCCGTAAAAATACCATTGCGAACAAAAAGTAAAGACAAAATATTTCCCTTTTTTCCTTCGTATTAATTTTCTTCGTAAAACAAAACTGCTATCGCACAAAAAATAAAATAAGTACTGAAGATTCCATTCTATGCAATATTTTAATAGTTCAAACAAATGAATAGATTGATCAAAATAGATTACAAGTGAAGGAAATCAACAGGAAGCTATGGTTTTACTTCTCAAAGGATCTTGAGAAGCTTGCAATCTCCACCAGGCAGTGTACCTGACCGATGTAGTATAGTGTAGTGGCAAGTACCGGGAGATTGATCGTTCTCTGCGGAAATAGTGTCGTTAGGATTGAAAAGCTACTCTAATAGGTCTAGGGGTGAGGGAAGATTCTTTTTGTATTTTATTATTTTTNAGCAACGAAGGTATCACGAAATCTAGCATAAGAAGGTATCTCAAGAAAGCTTTAAAGAGGTACCAAGAAGTCTCGTAAAGTTATTATCACATGAAAGTCTCGTATAGTTACTATCACAAGAAGTCTCGTATTGGTGTCGCAATAAATATCTTAAGATGTATCACAAAGAAGATATCGCCAGAAATTTATAAAATTTTGGCAGAGTTTCTTTTTGTAAAATAGTGGCCCAACAAAGTCTCTTAAGATTTGTATCACAACAACCGCCTCACAACAAGTATCACAACAAAACCCGCTATCACAGGCACAAAATACACAAAAAAAAAAAACAAAAAATTTCTCTCGTAAAAATTTTCTTTCGCAAAAGAGATAACAATTTTTTCGCAAAAATTTTGGACCCTTTCTGACGTGATTATTTCTTTTGCAATATTCTATCCTTTAAACAAATGAAAGAAATCTTGCCAAGAACAAGCTACACACGTGATAATGAACAAAAGGACCAATAGGAAGAAAAAAAATTTCCGTAAAAATACCATTGCGAACAAAAAGTACGGACAAAATATTTCCCTTTTTTCCTTCGTATTAATTTTCTTCGTAAAACAAAACTGCTATCGCACAAAAAATAAAATAAGTACTGAAGATTCCAATCTATGCAATATTTTAATAGTTCAAACAAATGAATAGATTTATCAAAATAGATTACAAGTTAAGGAAATCAACAGGAAGCTTATTGATGCGCGGGATTGCGACCACGCACTAGGGTTTTACTTCTCAAGGGATCTTAAGAAGCTTGCAATCCCCACCAGGCAGTCTACCTGACCGATGTAGTATAGTGTAGTGGCAAGTACCGGGGGATTGATCGTTCTCTGCGGGAATAGTGTCGTTAGGATTGAAAAGCTACTCTAATAGGTCTAAGGGTGAGGGAAGATTCTTTTTGTATTTTATTACTTTTAAGAAAGCAAGTAAAAAATCTCCGGTTTGAGGAGTGGGCGAAATTAGTTGCTAGTCAACTAACCCAAATAACTACTAATGCAAATAAAATAAAATAACAAGAAAGTAAATGTTTGTGAAAACTATATGGAGAGAAGTGTGTTTACTTAGATTTCCTTACTCCCTAACTATCTTTTACCGATTGATTAGTGTGTATTAATTGCGTGGAAGACGGATTGTATTCCCTAATAACGGTCGTGGGGGTGTGTACGGACTTCCCCAACTCTATAAGCTCCTACTTCACTCCTATGTCGAGCCGGCTAAGAAGCTCCTAACATGGGATCACTAGAATTCGCTCATGCATTAAATACAATCAAATAACCTTAGTACACCTTGGTTCATGTTTCTTAAGACGTTCAAGCATGTTACCAATTGGAAGTCTGCCAGTTTTCTTAAGCCTAACATCGATAAACATTCATTCAATACAATCAATAACACACCATTCAATCAATAATCAATAGTTAGGTTTCATTAGATCTAAGCAAACACAAAGAAAATCTAGCCTAGCATGTTAAATAAAAGACAAGCGTAAGATAGAATCAAACAACACCTACACATATTGAATGATTAATTGATTACTTATCTTCAATGTAACATGAGAGAGCTAAGGGTATAAAACCCTTAAAAAAAACTGCAAAATTCGTCTAGTGTTTCTCTCTAAAAAGTTCCACACTAACGACTAAAAATTATGAGAATATATATAGAAAATCAGATCTGACGGCGTCACGTTATAGCCTTGACGCCGTCACCTCGCCGTGATTAGGGTTTCTTGATGGCCTTCTTGACGCCGTCCCTCTTTAATCCGTTCTGGCTTATCAAGACTTGACGCCGTCATCTCCATGCTTGACGCCGTCTGGAGTACTATTCAGCAGATTTTAGCACTTTGTCGAATTCTTCACTTTAATGCTCCAAAAATGTCCAAAATGCTTCCTTTTCCAGAATTTCTCTCCAAAGTACCTAAAATGCCAAAAGGAACGATTTAGGGCAATAATTGATCAAATAAATACGATTTAGGGCTTAAATGACCCCCGAAAAGCGGTACACTTTTCGCCTTATCAAATACCCTTACACTTGAGATTTGCTTGTCCTCAAGCAAATGCGCTTTTATTCTAATCAAAATACAAGTTAGGGGTCATTTAACACTAATATAAAAGTAATTACAACAAATAATCGTTCCACTTTAATCATAATAAGCACGGAGATTACACACTAGCACCTCACAAGTAGTGTTTAGATACTCACATCTCTCAGGTGTCATAGAATTATATCTCATAAATGAAAATGGACAATATCTCTCACTACCTGTCATAGCAAATAGATTACCATAGGCTTGGGAAAGGATCGAAAACCTTCTCCACTAGGCGTAAGCACCTAAGATAAACTATCAAAGAGGGCTTTACAAAAGGGTTGTAATGAGGTGTAGGGATATGATAAACACGGTTTTGTTGGATAAGGGATATTTTACTGGTGGCGAGTTAAAGATCTTGATTAATTACATGTACAATATGGCGTTGCTAAGCCAAGACTAGACTCGACTTAAGCTAATCAAAAACTAATAAAAACATAAAATAAACATAAAAAGAAACGGGATGGTAGTCCGTATGTTTTTTCTACTTTTCTTTTTCTCATTTTTTTTTTTTTTTTTTTTTGTATTTTTCTTGATTTTTCGATTTTTTTTTCATACACTCTTGCCCTACCATCCAAAATAATACATCATAGGGGCCTCGGTTCTCCCCTTACACTTGAACTTTTACATACTTTACAAATAACTATTCTAATGACTCGAATTAAGATAATCGAAACACTTGGAGTACTTTTAAAATATTTAGCACATATGGGGGTAATAATGTTGTTCTTCCCCATTACTCCATTACACTAGTACTTTACCCATGAGTCCCAATCGTCCCAAAACAATATGTACAAGGATATGACTCGACTTAGCAACCATGTAATCAATTAGATAATTAACTAAGGGTTTAAACAAATGTTGTCACAATAATGCACTAAAGGTGAGTGCATACAAGGTAGGCTAAGGCGATTTGGGTGTACATTTAAGTGGGGTGTAACAAATTCTTCCTTTAAGTAAAATGCTTAAAGTTAGAAACGAAAAGATAGGCTCGGAGGGGTGTACTAGGGGTATCGTGTACCAAAAATGGGTACAACGCAAAGGGTGTGGGAGAATTACTTGACCAATGTAGTCAATGTAATTATAACAAAAACACAGGTGTAAAACAATGGGTTAATCCTAATGCCTCTTATCATGTAGTAAATCTAACTACACGAATGTAGTCTCACTTGTGGATTCGGGATGGTCCTATCGCAAGTTCTAGAATCTAAGTGCTACCGGTACACACACAAGCATTAAAGATGAATGCTTTTCCTACCAATTCTAGGGGCGAGCCATATTTGGGGTGGAAAATTTTTTTAGTGGTACGGTTTTGTGCTAGTCATATAACTCCTATCCATGAGACGCTCATTAAGACCAAAGTTTCACTCCTATATGTTGTAAAAAATTTTAAATTTGGCACTAAAATTGCCCTAACAGGTATTTCTCTCAGTTTTTTTAAACATCTACCATTAAACAAACAAAAATCAAGCGTAATTGTATTCTCTAAGGTATCGTAATTTACCCCCCCCCCCTTACACTTAAGATGAACATTATCCCCAATGTTCAAATAACAAGATGTAAAAGTAAATAAGGTAAAAGAATGAAATCAAATACTCACCTGATTCGCTCAGTAGATAAAGTGGTAACATAGTTAGATCTTCTTCCAAGAAAATGAACACTCAAAGCTTCCCTTCCGAAATATAAATCATCTTCTTGTCCAAAATAACCTGTTAAACCTGAGAAAACAAACACGAAAACCTGCATAACATCGGCGGGATAAATCTGTATAAGGATATAATGCTTGTGGAATGAATATTTTGCAGATTCCTGGAGTTTATAAGTTAGAGATTTTATAAAGCATTTTATGATTCCGGAAGAAAAACAAAACTTTCAAAAATTCCAGAAAATTGAGCCTGACGCCGTCAGCCTGGGGCTTGACACTGTCAGAAGTGATCTGACAGATTTTTCATGTTAAGTTTCCGGAAAATTTCTGGAAAAACTCAATTCTTAATTCCTGGAAATCCTGCAAAATATCATTATGACTCGATACAAGCATTTGACTCAAACTATTACTAATATGTATGTCAATTTAATATTGTTATGATTCATGTTTATTTGTTCTTATAAACCGATTTGGATTTCCCTTACACTTATCTTTTGCAAAATACCTTTATATGTAGTTAAGACGAAGTTAAAAACAAAATAAAGCATTTTAACAATTTAGAGACATGAATCAATAACAATAAAAATAAAACATAAATACAGAAGCAAATAAAATCAAACAAACAAATAAATAAACACACAAAGCAAATAAAGCTTGGGTTGCCTCCCAAGAAGCGCTTTTCTTTATTAAGGAGTCTTGTAGCTAGACTCAAAGTCACTCTTACCTAGTGTCACTAATGCTCACGTATCCAAGTGTGAGCCACCTAATTGTTGCCTCATCCCTCTTATAGTCATCACTTGGCTCTAAACATCTGCGATAATACCTCTTATTCTTTTCATGAGGATATTTGAGCCCTTTTCTTATGTCCTTCTCACTCAACATATCTAGAGGGGGAAGCCTATTACATCCCTCAATAGAAAAATTCTTATACCTAGGGTGTGCATGAAGCATTTGATACACAAAATCTTCATCCCCNTATCCAAGTGTGAGCCACCTAATTGTTGCCTCATCCCTCTTATAGTCATCACTTGGCTCTAAACATCTGCGATAATACCTCTTATTCTTTTCATGAGGATATTTGAGCCCTTTTCTTATGTCCTTCTCACTCAACATATCTAGAGGGGGAAGCCTATTACATCCCTCAATAGAAAAATTCTTATACCTAGGGTGTGCATGAAGCATTTGATACACAAAATCTTCATCCCCGTCTGAAAATGTAATTAACCCTTCCATGAGTTTTTCGTCTAAATTGGTTAACCTTCTAAAGGGTTTTCCAAACACAACTTGGGTTAAGTTACTATCAACAAACTCGCCTAAATTCTCCATAACCATAAAGTCAACTAAATAAACAAAGCTCCCAATAAACACGTGCAATGTTTTAGTTCTAGCAACAATATTATCTCCTTGGTATTCTAACTCATTCACCATGATTCTATTATATTCAGCGCGTGAGATTATGCTCATGGGTAAGGACGAGTTAAGGTAAGCGTCAAAGCTCCTAAATCCAATCTTACAAGGGAATTGCATGTTAAAGAGGCTGTCTTTTTTAATTTTTGTTCTAGGGTCGACATTCCTAATAGGATAAGCCTCTTCCTCTCTCCTAACATCATTAACAACCTCACCATCACCTAGGTCCTCATCGGAATCTGAATAATAAAAAGGTCCATTTTCATGGACGGTGTCATGGTCAGATTCATCCATCTAAGAATTGTTACCAAAATGGTGGTCGGGCGAAAGGTTGTTGTTTTCTACAATGGGAGCAGGGATGGGTAGTTGAAAGTTCCTACAGCGAAACACACGAATAACAGGGATCAAACGATCAATATTACTCATGAAGTGGTTACAAAGAGGTTACGAACAAAAGCACGAAGAAATAAGGTAGACTAAAGAAAACCTAGAAAAATAAAATAAAAATCTCACTAGAAAGGAATCTAGTGAGTAGACCTAATAAAATAAAAAAAATTCAACCTAAACAATAACTATTCCCCGGCAGCGGCGCCAAAATCTTTGATGCGCGGGATTGCGACCACGCACTAGGGTTTTACTTCTCAAGGGATCTTGAAAAGCTTGCAATCCCCACCAGGCAGTCTACCTGACCGATGTAGTATAGTGTAGTGGCAAGTACCGGGGGATTGATCGTTCTCTGCGGGAATAGTGTCGTTAGGATTGAAAAGCTACTCTAATAGGTCTAGGGGTGAGGGAAGATTCTTTTTATATTTTATTACTTTTAGGAAAGCAAGTAAAAATCTCGGGTTTGAAGGAGTGGGCGGAATTAGTTGCTAGTCAACTAACCCAAATAACTACTAATGCAAATAAAATAAAATAACAAGAAAGTAAATGTTTGTGAAAACTATATGGAGAGAAGTGTGTTTACTTGGATTTCCTTACTCCCTAACTATCTTTTACCGATTGATTAGTGTGTATTAATTG
>LBNU01015765.1:18333-40976 GCA_014162995.1 Artemisia annua
TCCAAAATGAAGCTACTTTTTAAGCCACTGCTGGATGATCCATTTCATGGAGCTTCATCTTCAGGTAACATATGCTTTGTTAAGTACGAGTGAGAAAACAATTTTATCACGAATATGCTTTTTGTACAAAGTTATTAAAGAAGGTGCAACCAATTAAGAAACACATTTGTCTAACCTATATGGGGTGTCTGCACATTCATTTTAGAGGTGATTATGTGATATAGTGCTGTATAACGTAGTGTTTGATTTTAGCTTGCTAAAAAGGGTAAAATACGTAATATAGACGAAGTGCCGTAAACTATATTCATATAACGCATTGAATTCTCATGGGTTCGGTCAGCTCTTAGGCAAGCTGTTTGTGTCTCGGCATTTTTTGTTTTACCATATTAAAAGTATATTTAGATAAGAGATTGACTTTCATGAATTCATTAAGTTCTTATGCAACAAAACATAACATGTAGATGCTTTCCTTAGCCTCAATTTACTCGATTTAGATAACTACAGCTCATTCACCAAGCAGCCACTTTTTTTTAAAAAGACTTGCACCATAAATCATTATTATTTGAAAGTTACATTTAATCCTTTTAACCTTCTCTTCTTTAGATAATGTTTACTGATAATTAAGATACAAGATAAGCTGTTAGATTGTGAAATATTTGTATAAATTAAAAGCTTTTTGAGTTATTAGATAATGTAGCATTTTTGATTTGTTAATTAAGTATCTCTAGAGGAAACCCAAAATCGGTATAACTTTTGGGTTATTTTTTTTTATAGAAGTTTTGGTGTGCATGTGTAGTGTCATACGTATAAATTAATAAATTTACATGTCTTGCAGCGCGGAGCTATCCTATTCATTCACCTTTTGAAGCTCACCTGCTGCAGCTGCTGCTTCTACCACTTTGCGTCAAAATAGTAGGTGCGCACTTTCAGTCATTTAAAAGTAATTTTGTTACTTATACTCAAAAGAGGAGGTCTGCACTTTCAGTCACTTAAGCTGCTGATATTCGTTACTTATAGTCGAATGAACTTGGTGTGTGTCTGTCTAATTAGCCATTTGACTTGATGAACAAGTAGGAAGAGGTCCCACCACTGCACCACTGTCGTCGCACCCCCACCACCGTGTTATTTTTATAATAAGGTTAGCTCAAGATATGATCTTTTAGTAATTTGGAATAAAAGTTGAGAATGGATCCAGTTTAATATGGTAGATAAACAATTTTTACGCTGTGAGATTTTTTTATATAAGTTGCTTATCTGATTATTTCTGCGTGCAGTATCAGGTTATGGTTGATGGCCTAATTACTGTAGAATGGATCCATTTGGTATTACAAGATTGCTGATAAAGGCAGCTTACATGTGCATAAGGGGTGTTTGGGATATAATTGTATGGAAAATATGGTACATCCATGCATAAGGGGTGCTTGGATATTGCTGTAGAGAGTTGGTATGGTATTTACCACTTAATGTACTAGACTCAAATGTATGCCGCAAAGAATTGTTTGTTTCTTTTGGCTTAAGAATGCAACAGACGGACTTTCTAAACAGTTCATGAGACAAGCACTTAAGTTGCTATATTGATTGTTTCTAAGATTTTTACTAAGAACTATCATTGTAATTTAAAATGGCTGTTGCATAAGTTGGTTTCTGTTACTTTGTATAAGGCTATAAGCTGTGATTTCAAAATGATACGGTTTCAAATCGAGTACAAAACTGGGTTTCCTTCAAACAGATAACATATACTAAACCAAAACATCAATAAGGATTCATCATTAAAAGGATTTTAACAAATGGGTATTTAGAAAAACATCAATAAGGATTCATCATTTTTTATGAGATGGCTGTTACACAGATTTTTTTACATTTATAGGACAACACAATACTCCCGCAGCAACGCGCGGGCTACCCCGCTCGTTATTGTTATTAGTTGGTACTTGACGAATAAGTAAAAGAAAAAAAAAGTAACGGTTTTTGATCGTCGAGAAAAATATTTAATAATGTTGATCATAAGGATTTAGTTGTACATGTTAATCAATTGCATGAATGACGTACAATAATTGATGTAGTTTTGAGATTGCACTCAATCTTTATTGTTGGTGTTTCATAAAAAACAATATCACATGCTTTTAATATTGGGTCATGATAATTGGGAAACACAGTGCGATGTGTACTACCATAAATTTGTTACATAGTGAATCTTAAGTGGTATGACTTTATTGTAGTATAATTTGTTTAAATCAATCTATGATTTGTAATATATATCCTATAATGCTAATGTCATATTGGAAAAGGAATTACTTGCACCTACGTGAATTGAAGCTTAGTAATAACGAGGTCGTGAGCTCGCGCGTTGCCGCGGGGTGTTGTGCGAAAAAGTGGATTTTTTTTTGTTTTAAGGAATGTTTGCTTTAAGAGAATACGATGATATCATTTGTTTTTTGGTTGTAAAATATGCATAATACCATTTGATTGTAAAGGCTCGTTGACATAAATATCACAAAAAAAACAGCCGCCACCATGTCACCAAGTTATACCAAAATCTGCTAAATTTATATTCACATATAATTTTGTGGGTTTATAATTTTGTTTTTCAACTTTATTAGCTGTATTTGAAAATAAGAGGAAAGAAAATATAAATTTCATATTTGTCATGTTCTATCTAGTGAATGAATAATCCAGCAAATCATGGACATGTCTATTTTAGAACCATATGCTGATATGCATGTGTTTTTGAGTTTTCGGTTTTTGATAAAAGCAAGTCAACATTTCAATCCATATCAAATTATTGTTAGGAATGACCCACTGACTTGTTTAACCGATACAATGTGGTAACATTTTCTTGCGTTTTGTTACTGTGGCTCTACAATCCTAGGAGAATGGAATGAAATAAGCTTATATGTGTGTACCTTGCAAATTTTGGGGGTGAAAAGAAATCTATATTGTGAATCTTTCTCTGTACGCACTAGTAATTATGAATATGGTGGTATAACCCTGGAATGTCAGGGCGGTTACTATACAAGGATTAGAGCTATTGACAACAATGAAATATTTTATAATAAAATGGGAAAGAGATTAATAATACACACCATCTCCGCTCGCGCAAAAGAACCTCTTCAACGTGTCTCCAAAGCCTTAAATCGCATTCTAGGGCGTGTAATGATTGATGCAAATCTTTAGAGGCAATGGACAAAAATGATGGCCCACTAGGAGGGCATCATTGCATAATATTCACAGGTTCGTCATCTGAGGGCTGCAAGCATTCTTCTGGATTCGCATAGAAGTAGTCTTCTTCTTTAGGTCGATCTGGAATAATCAATCTTTTTGTGGGGTTTCCCATGCGCTGTGCATGAGCTTCCTTGACAGCTGTCGAGAATTCGTCCCAACTCAATGATTTACTTGTATATTTGTCTATTAATTCGACTAGCAGTTTTCTATCCAATAATATCGTCTTCTTAAAGCCCAAGTATCTGAAAAGTATTCAAGATTCTTGATTAGTTAAGATAGAACTTAAAAAACGTTGTTCATGACTAAATCCAATAAATGAGCTTGCATCTTGTCAAATACTTTTTAACCAAAATAAAAACAGATTTGTAAGAAGAGGTGGCCCCTGGGTGGGTTGGACACCTCTATTAAGCAATGCTGTTTAGTCATTAAAGTAGACATAATGCCATAATGGTACCTCCGGTGACCTTCAACAACTTTGGCCATATTTCCGTCAAAAGTAGGGACAAATATATCACTTTCCAGTGATACAAGATAATCTAATGCTGCCATTTGTGACGAGTGGTTCTGGAAAAACCCAAGGTCGTCGGGTCCCAAAAGAGTCTCTTTTCTTACCTGTCAAATCATGTACTATAAATGAAACCGACATAGAAAAAAGACAAAAAAAAAAAAACTTGCATTGATTTGTATGCTAACCAGCTTTGGATAGCTGGTGGCAAGACTAGCCATTCTCCTTTCTCCACCATATATTTCACCAGCAGCAATGTAAATTTGAATATCGCTATCTATGTCGAGCGCCCTTAGTGCCAGGGCAGTCTCTTCAGGAGTTAAAGGGCATAAACCATCTTTCCTTTTCAAGTCAGAGTTTATGATCTTTTCTTTCCACCATGGATAAGCATACCTGCCAAAAAAAGAAAGTTAAACACAAGATAAGAGGACTACATTGTAGCATAGCAGCGATGGGTTGTTAAAGTAATCTGGTCAAACCTCATTCGGGTCAACTCCTCCACCTCTTCATCATTACATCCTTGCGTACAGCCAGAAAATGCCAACATGTCCATTTCGTATCGGAGGTGAAGCACTAGAAAAGGTCCATTTTGTCTCAAAAGGTTAACAACCCGTCTACCCAACTCTTCAATCTGACTAGTGAATCTCAAAGCACTAAAATTTACTCTGCACCTCAGCTTCTGAAGGTCTAGTGGGTGGCCACTATTGGCAAGCCGAGCGTCAGTTCTATTCAAATGCAAAACTTTGTGTCTTTGAATCAAAGGAAGAATCTGTAGGTAAGCATGTAAAATTTAGAATCGCTTTCGTGATGAAATCAATAGAATATGAATACAAAAGACGGAAAGATCTCCACCTGGTTGTGGTAGTATGAAATATTAGACCAACTAATGGGAGCCATGGTATGCACGATTCCTAATTCCACTCTCTTTTTAAGCCTAACAGGAAGCTGTTTAAGTATCCGGACTTCATCTCTCAAGGACGTCATGAAATGATCAACGTCAAAAATGTCCTCAAACTCACTGTCATTACACAATAGCGGCAATAAGTCAATTGTCGCGATTCTCTATGCACTAAACTAATATAACTTGGCATACCTTGGATCAGCCCAGAAAGAAGTCTTATCCAGCTCAGGAACTATGAGTGTAACATTCAAGTATCTCGCAATTGCAACCATATCACATATCTGCATTATGAATATACAATTGAAATGACAATCCATTTATTTGTATCCAGAAGAAAAAATAAGCCATAGATTAATTATTCTTGTGGGGTCAATTCGTACTGAAAGCACTCACAGCAGATCGCATTTGATTAAGTCCTCCGTTACATGAAATCATTAAGTAACCATTGTTTTTGTAAACCCCTACATACATTACAAAAAAAACGTTAACAAAGCAACTAAAGGTCAAAATGAAGCATAATCTCAAGTCGGACAAAAAGAGATAAAATTGCAAAAAAGGCATAAATAGAAAAAGACTAACTAATATCGAATCTATTAGCATAATTAGAAATCTCCAACAGAATTCGTAACAAGATTACTTGCATAATTTGTCATCTCCTTTTTCATAAATCCTAAATACCGCAGCAGAAGAAAACCAAAACAGACGTAGATATTTTTGAAACGCATAACTCAACAATCTAATACACGTGAGACTCGAATCCTAACACAAAGCTCTCATAAATTCACCAATACCCATTGATGCAAACTATCTAAATTCATCTTAAGGACTGTTTGGGATTGCTTATCCAAACTGCTAATTAAGCCGTTTTAGACTTTTAGAGGGTGTTTGCCATTGCTTATACTTTTCTGCTTATCAGCTTATTTTTAAGCAGTTTCTACAAAACACCTACATACAATGATCACCAAAAGTAGAAACCATAAGAACATAAAAAAATACATAAGAAGAAAAAGTAGGAGAACTGACTCTTGGGAGGAAGAACTCTAGCAGGAACAGTAGGCAACAGCTTAACAGAATTAACAACAGAATCAGCACCAGCACCACCACCATTATTATTATTATTACTATTAGTAGTACTACTTAAAACCATAGATGGATCACCACCACCACCTAATGCACTCAACTGGACTACACAAGTCCATAACAACACCACACTTGCACCTCTTACAATCCATATCTTCACATTACTTTTATTATTAAAATTATTATTATTAATTGACCTCTTCATTTTCTCAACACCCATGACTTTATATTTTATAAAATTGAAGACAATGTTAGGTTTAGTTGGATCTTGAAGTTGGAAAGTGGTGCCGGAAAATGAGGGTGTCGGTGGCCGGCAAAAGAATAAGGAGAGGGGAGAGAAGTGTGTTTGTGTGTTTTTTGATTGGGTACTTTTGTTGTTGTTGAAGTTTATTCTGTTTGGATTTTATGAGTGTTTATTAGTGGTTGGTTTAATGTTAAGATGAGGTGAGATGAGATGAGATGAGATTAATCTAATTAATTAACTAGTTGACTATTTTCACCACTACTTGTCTTTTAATTTTTACCTATATATAGTACTCAGTAGTTGTTGAAGTATATTTGTTCAAGAAAGAACATATTAAACCGGTGTTAGAAAAAAAAGTCTAAGGCTGATTAATCGTCGTTTAGGCGCTACTTGGCCATCAACTTTTTTGATTTGTGTAAATCGATCAACCGTGGTCAACGTTGGTCAAACTTGCCGGAAACTTGCAAATCTTGCTGGAAATATCCAAAACTCACCGTAAACTAATTTTAATAATTTATAATCGCTATTTATATCTATTACAAGATTTTTTTTTAAGAAAAATCTTGCCAGAAATACCCAAAAGTTGCTGGAAATACCCAAACTTGCAGGAAATGTCAATCCAATTAATCACCGGTTAATCCCGCCTAGACCAATTACAAGCTACAAAGGGGTTAACCGCGTAACTAGCGATTCGCGATTTCTGCAACCTTTTATTAAACAATTAAAACGTTTGTTCAATGTTTGATTTTCAACAAGTAGTAAAATGACTTCACTCATTTGAACAACAACCTAAATTGAACCTCCTGCGGATAAAAAAAAAAAGAGGAAGTCAATAAAAAAGAGATGTTAATGAATCAAAGGTCCAACTGATCGCTGCGTCTGTATTGTAAATATGCACTTACGAATAATTCAGCCAAAAAGTAATAGGAATTAGACCTAACACGATTCCAAATAGAAAAACTTCAATCATTTCGATTTATTTGAAAAGGGCAAAAATAGAGGGTTCCAAACCTAAATAAACATCCGAATCGCCCATGAATCTCAATAACCAAGAATTGGCAATTGACGCGGGAAGGTCTTTATTAAATTGCGATTCATTGCCTTCTTTAATTTGACTATATTTGTTAATTTTGCAGACACAAAAAGAAAATATTAAAACGATAAACTCATTCTGGATTCGTAGAAAATGAAACCAAAACATTTTATATGTCTATACGTCCGACGGACACTAGAATTTACCGTCAATATCCCTTTTTGTCTTTGCCAACCACGATAACATTTTCATAACTCATAACTAAACAAAAGGCAACATATTTTAAATTAATTTACACATAATATAAATACATAGTTTTCTTTATATATTCATCGCCGTGAATTTTTTTAGCAACACCACCGATAATCCCGAAATATGTATAACCAAAATCCATTTATTCGCGAGATAAAGGATACAATGGTTAATCTTGGTGTAATGCGCAAGTACCCGACTAGTTTTGGATAATTGATCCATTAACTTTCGGCGTTTGGCAAGTTAAAGGATATAAGGGTTATTTTGGTGTGTATATCTATAAAATATAATTGATGAATAATCTTATTCAGATGGTTAAAAAGCATATAATTTAATTTAGGATGACCAAACTTATATTTTTAGTGTATTAAATATGATATATTGTTTAATATATATAAGAAAACTTCAATATATTTCGGTCCGGTCTCCGGTCCACCTTTTCCCTTATATTAGGACATTCAGACATCGGTTAGGCTAAGTTCAATGCACAGCCTGCCAATATATTTTTTTAGATAGTTAGACCAGAAGGGACTGAAAAACTAAACAGGGCCAAATTGGTCCACGTTTTCTCTATTATCGGTTTTAGGTCAGATCAAAATCAAAATCCATTGATTTTATTTACTAAATGTCACTACAAAAAATGTCAAATCTACACATTTTTTTTCACATTTTCAAAAAATGTGCAATTTATGAGTTTGAACATTTAATAATATATAAAAATTGGTTACACTAATAAATGTGGGGAAAAAAAGGATTTTTCACACATATAATTGTAGGAAAAAAAAAATTACACTTTAAAATGTAGATAAATCTAAGATTTCTCTAGACCGATATGTGTGCACTTCAATTTGTAACAACAATTTCTCCACACTTATTTTGTGAAGAAATCGAGTGTCACTATTGATTTCCATAGTTATATGCACGGACATATTACACCTCACCTTAAAGAAATTTTCTTTTTTGCTACGATAACAAGTGTGGAAGATTTTTTGTTTTTTCAAAAATTTTTCATACTTATGTATTGCAACCAAATTTTACGCATAATTAAGTATCAATAAACCCAAAAAAGTTTACACATTTTTTTAAGAATGTGAAGAAGAAAAATATATATATATATATATATATATATATATATATATATATATATATATATATATATATATATATATATATATATATATATATATATATATATATATATATATAGAATGAGGTTCTTATGAGATAATGTTTAAAGTAAAACAAAGTAGGAAGCCACTCAAATGATGCCAAGTGGAAATTATGTTTTTCAAGTAAAATAAATTGTTAATTAAAGGAAAAGGGCATAATTGGTATTTATGTGCTTCCTTAAATCTCTCAAGAATCCTGATATGCTTCATCCTATAAACGACCATTCCTTCAATTTTCTTTTTATTCCGATATGAAAATCACCTATATCCTCCTCCTATCGATAATATTCTCCCCATCTCTACAAGAAAAACCATAATTAACTCTTGCCTAAAATTTCTCTTCACATAGCCTAAAGTCGCATTTCTTTATTTTCTTTCACTAGAAAATGCAACATTTTCTCCGATTCTCTCAAAACCACGATAGCACTCTCAATCTCATAAAAAAAAATTTCTTGATGATGTCCTTCTATAGTCTCACCATCGCCGGCAATGAGATGTATATCTCATAAGTTTCCTCTTGATCTCTCTTGTTATTTAGGCGACCGGCTTCTGCCGGCGGTATAGTTTTCCCGACAATCTACATATGTCGGATGTTACATCTTCCTACGTTATGATTCTACTGGAGATGTGTCTCTGTAGCGTATCGGCTGTATATCAGTTTTATTGTGCATCAGTTTTAGTATTTTTGTATCACAACTTGTATACATGTATCTGTTTTAGAGTTGGTATCAAAGTTACACGGTGTATAAATTGTTATAAAATTGTGTATGAGTAATGGTAATGTCACTAATGTAGTAATGTGTATCTTTATACATGCATATATTCTTATGCTTTAATGTTTTTATATAATGTGTATCATCTTTAACTTGGTGTACTGTGTCAACGTAAGTCATATACATGATAATCATGGATGTCAACCTGTGGTGTATCAATATAAGTAAATTAAATGTATCGATAAATATTTCAAATATGTATCAGTATTGGTTGTTATCTTGTATCACTAAATGAAGGATTTTTTAAGAATATTTTGTTCTTAATATATTATATTATGTTTAGGAGATTTGAATGATGAAAATTGTGTGTTAAAAACATGCATGAAACGAAGAAAANTTGTGATTTTACTAAATATGGTACTGTATGATATAAGGCATTTTTTCAATTAAGTTAATGATTGTTGATCTACATGCCCCTTAATGGTTGTACTTATTATGATAGACGACATATCATCATTTAAGTTAATGAATTCAGCATCAATTTAAGACTCACCGCACAATAAATGAGAGGTGAAATAAACGACAAGGGGGCCTATAGATTGCTTGATAATCTTTCCATTAGTTTTGGGTAGGTGTGTAAACGAGTCGACATAGTTTCACTCGACTCGATAGTATTTTATTTGGCTTGAACTTGACTCGATAGCTCGATTAGTCTTCATGAAAGAAGCTCAAGCACGGCTTGAGAAAGTCTGAATTAGAATCAAGCTCTACTCAAAAAGCTCGATTTTTTATTTTTATTTTTTTTTAATTATTATTTTCTTTTATAGAATGACAATTAACTATCTCACAATATACAACCATAAATTATCTTACATTTCCTAAGCAGAACTTGAACTCACGGATATTTGGTTGGGGAGCTTCTCACACAACAAAGGAATGTCATTTGGACACAAAGCCCTTTGGTTGACAAGCTCAAATTATTTATAATAATCTATTTTTTTATAGAACCACTAAAATTGAAATATAAGATACGATGTGAATTCGACTAGAGCTCGGCTCGAAGAGCTTGATATATTCGTATATTTACATACAAAAATGATACATGGACCTATGTACATAATATATATAAAAACATATATATATATATATTATTTAAAAGCTCGTTAATAACTCGACTCGAGCCTATATAAGCACGAGCTCGACCCGTTAAACATTTCGATCTCACATTTTGGGCTCGATGAGTTACTCTTCAAAAGCTCGATTCGTTTACCTCCTTGGGGATTGACATAGGTACGTGTTGACAAAGTTTTCGCAGTTCACGGTTATGAGGTTTTGCACTTTTGTTCTTTATTCACTTCGAGGCTTCTAGTTGTTTTCGGGGGTGTGAGGATAAGTTCTTTTTTTTCTAACATAGTTTCTGACCTTTTAACCGACTAATTTACGAGGTTTGAATCTACCGTCACATATTCGAACTGGGTAAAACCCTCCCCTTTTTGTGAACTTAAAACCTTTCATAAGTTATGATGGTACTCACAAGTTTTTTCTCTCCCCTAAGTGGTTAACTTAAAACATCTTGTGCTTATTAGTTTATCTACATAAGTCCTTTAAGAAAAACACCTGGCCTTGGCTTCTGAAAAACAAGCTTTACTTGCACCTGATAAGTTGTTAACTCGTAAACAGTTTGGTTAGTCCAAACAGCCTATTGTATTTTGATAGTGCACTAATCTAATACATTGCATGTTTAAACAATAATGAGCCTACTTAACCATCAACAGTTTTGCTCAAGTAAGTCGGAAAGTATACGGTTTGCTTGTTGTGATCGATAACGCGTATAAGCGCAATGGTAAAGTATTCAACAATGAAAGCAACAATTATGGTCCTTGTTTGGTTGCGGCTTAAGATGAGTTCAAAATTCAAATGATGAAGGCGTGTCAATTAGATATGGTGTATTAATGATCGAAAGATACTGATGTTAATGATAGATTGCAAACCTTTGATAGGTCTTTTGGTTGTCCAATGTTGTGGAGGCCACTGGTATCGAATTTTCGGAGTTGCGTGAAGATTGTGGTTATTGTCATTTTTCTGTGAAGATTGTATTTACACGATGCCACGATGGGTTCAATCAGATTGTGATGAATTAGTATTTGAGATGTGTTGTTAAGCAAACTTTCACTAGATTTTATTACCACGCCATTGTTTCTTTTTCCAAAATCGATTATCTATAGTCTATACTACTTTAAGCAAACAATTACAAATGCGTAGATAAACATATGGTTAATACTCCATCGAAGTATTGGATTTTCTGGGTACTTTTAAATCCGGTTATACATCATGTTTACAAAACTAATTATTTTAATCATATCAGTCGATCAAAAACATGTCTTGATAAAATCATAGCATCAAAAGGATATCACTTAATTTCGCTAAAACGATTATGTTAAACATGTAGCTTCTCACTCAAAAATTGTCTTCGTAGGCAAGGATGATTAGATGGAACATCATAGTAGTATAAACCTTATTGCTTGTGATAATAACCCTATTGCTTGTAAAAGGAATTTTCTTTTACTTTAACCAGAAGTTACGAGTGAAAATTAATGAATTGTTGCTAAATATGCTAGCCATACAAATCTGGTTAGACAATTTGTTAGTACTATTTACGTTTAATGGTAGGTTTGTTCAACCCTATTTTTGTCGTAGTATACCCAAGTTTTTTTTTTTCTGGTCTCCAGTGAAACGAGATTGGCTACCAAAAAAAAACCCTAAAAGAATCATTAGAAAGCCCCTAGAATTTCTGTCAACTAATTTCTTTCACGTAAACTATTAATAGAAATTGAAGAAAGAGTACAAGCATCCGAACATTAATAAAGGTTATAAAAGATTACAAAAAGACAGAACGTGTATCCTAAACAAATGAAACAATCAATAACTTTGCAGAACTCCCCAAAGGAACAAAATTACCTGGAATACCTCATACAAATCACACGATTGATGATTAATCTGTCATTTGGCTTCATTCACCCGGTTGTTTTATCCTCCTTCCAAATAGATCACAATTTAATTTAATCTTCTGCAATGATACAACCATAATACAGTTTAATAATGCCATTATTTGAGGTAAAGAATACGAAAGCAAAGTGCTATAACAATAGGGAGTTTAAATGTATCAATCTCTCTGTTCCAAAAGATAATTTGATATTTGACTCACGAGCAATAACTTTGAATGAAAGATGAAACCAAAAACATTTAAGTAAAAAAGTAAATGTAGTTAAGTCGATATTGAAATTGAATGACATCAGTAGGTGGAATATACAAAATCCAAAGTCTGTCCGTATTCTGGAGAGGAGAACTTCAGTTTGGTAGTACGAATACGTTATACATAGTGACATGATGCTAAAATCTAGAACTTATACACTCCAAATTGAAAAAATAAGATAAGATGAAATGTGGATCCCAAGATACATCATCATTCATACCAGATCAAAGTTTGTCAAAATCATCATCATCCAAGCCATCATCTCCGTCATCTGAAAAAACAACATTAAATAATATGTTAAACATCAACAGAGAAAATTAATCAAATTGCCGAAATTCATATAAAGAAAATTGTCTAGTCTTTGTGCATGGGAGAAGAAGAGACACGGGAGTTTAAATACATGGAAAAAAGACAGATTTAAGATTGATTTCCTTTAGGAAAATCAATTACTACGATTGCTGACAAGCTAGATTTTAAAAGATTCAGAAGTTGATGGTAGAAAGCATCAGGTAGCATGAAACAATTCCCCAAATATGTATTTGTAATGCATACACCGATACACGTATTCAAATAATGTAGTTTTTGTAATAATTTTTTTCTTTTCCCCTTTAACTACTTCTAAAATACTAAAAAGAGAAAGGTGTCCCAGCCCAACCTGGCCCAAGTCAATATGTTACACAACGCGCAAGACCCACCCAATTTGTCACCTCAATTATTCTAAACTGCTTAAGACTAACTCAGATGCATACAACAAAAAAACGCCTCGACAACATACCTGGTCCTTCATCACTGTCACCAAGATCTCCCAAAAGAAAAACATCCAAGTCCTGCTCAGAAGTCTTCGTGCTTGCGGTTTTGGTCTTCTGGTTTTCTGACTTTTCTCCACTTGCTTCTGATTTAGAAATAGTTTCAGCTGCGGGAGCGGGAGCGGGGCTACCCACTGCAGCATCCTCTTTCACATTTTCAGCAGCTTTTTTATTTTCTTCTTCTTCCATAAAACGCCTTTCATAACTATATTCATCATATTACAAGTTAAATACAGAGCCAGTAAAAATATCTATACAGAAGTACAAACATACACCACTGCAACTAATTTTTAAAAATGAAGTTACAATATTGCGTTTTTGAATAATGAGAGGATAACAAGATAGGAGACAGGTAATATGGGTATTCTTCAAGCAAATGCTTGTTTGTATAATAAACAAGTAGGTTCAAGAGGCACCTCAGAAGTCAGAACTATATATCACAAAACTACATCTATTTATTGACGCGATACAGTATATATTAAGGGCTATTTTATTCAATCATTTACAAAAAGAGGTAATCAAAGTATGGTTAAAATTCAAGCTTCATATCATGTGATGGTTTATATGTGTTTTGTGTTGATGCAAGTACTACCAGGCAGTTGTCTCTTTGGTAAATCATAGAAAAAATAGAGTGGCAAAGTTTTACATCCTACACCACCTCTCACAAATGCAATAACATGCGGAAGAATCAGATGAAATGGTAAGTTACTTACGGAGTGACATGACTATTTACCAAGATAAAATATATCCTCCAGAACTTTCGTTCTCTCATGAAGCGTGGGCACAACTCGTACCTCAACTTTGATATTTCCTGTAATAATCAATAGTAAAAGGGCAGATCATTAGTTCTTCCTCGCAAGATCAAATCTTCAAGCATCACTAGATAATGCATACATTTATTTTCTCAATGATCCCCCCAAAACGATGAGGCATGTGAAATTTTATTTTTTAGTATACAAAATGGAAAACGCCACACAGATTCCACAGACCAACCCCACAAAACACATGGAGCCAGACAAATCACCAGCCCTCCAGGAGGCTGGGGTGGGTGGCCCAAGGAGTTGCAGGTTACCGCTATTAATCATAAGAAGAAGCCAGCCTAGAGCTAGAGTTATTGTACTAAAAATAGCCTACTACGATGACAATTTGATGTGCTTTTAATCTGGAATTTTCATATATGAGATTTAGCAAAAACTTGATCAATGCATTGCACAAGTAGTCGCTGATTTGGTTAACTACTATTCAATATACAAGCAATCATAAGCTAACCATATGATTTATAGTCTATTTAGGAGTGATCAAAATTACTCCAACACTGAAAAGGATTTAGAGAACCACTCACCATTCATTTTTAACATAAATATTGCCTTGTGAAGGGAAAAAAAAAAAGTTCACTCTATGTCTGTCCACATGAAAAAGTCACTAGAAGAGAATGATATTTGAGTAGGCAGCAAAGTGTGCACACTTACTCCCATAGGAAGTGATTAAGTATTTGATTGTCATCACTAAGGTCAACACTAAACCTAATATGTTTGTACTGAGGTGCAGTTTAAATGTGATTGGAAAATTGGCAGCGCACATGAGTATACGGTTGAGAAAATAGTAGCGGCACTAAAAGTAGTGCGATGGGTAATTGTTTAATTTTTAAAAGAGCCCTTTTCGTTGATACAATGATCACACTGGGTACGCTTGGCCAGCTAAAAGAAGCTCACCATAAGAGTAAAGGAGCGTATATTGGGGTTGAGTTTGAGCTGTAGATACCAAGGTTGACAATTCAAGAACATGTTGAAGCTTTATCTAGTCTCAAATGTACTGTTCAGTGTTCCCTAATCTTCAGAAGTTTAGGTCTTTGAGATGGCCCTTTTCACTTAACATTTCTTAGATATGATGTCAACATCTGGTATAGTTGGTCATTAAGCATATTTCTTCAAATGCCAAGCACGTAGGTATCAGAGTTATATAATTAGTTTATGATGTTCCAGAATGCTACTTAATGTTATAGTAACATATCTAGAAGACGGAACATCTAGGTCTGGTTCTCTCACTCCACAAGTTCAATTTTCTCGATATTCAGTCGTTCTACTGCACACCAAAGGAGCTCTAAACAATCTAGATTCATGCAAATTCCAGAAAAATGTCATTGTTTAGCCATTTTTCTTACACCCAATGGCATGGTCAAAAGCAAAACTTCAGGGAAAAAAAAAGTTCTTTCTATTCATGTGAATAGGGCTGTAAACGAACTAACACGGACAAGACCTTGTCTGTGTTTGTTCATTTAAGTTTAATGGAACAAATGAAGGACGCGAACACCTAAAAAACCGAAGTTCTTGTTCATGTTCGTTCGTTAAGAAAATGAGGTTGTTCGTGATCATTTATGCTCGTTCATTAAGACATTAAGCGAACGTAAACGAACGAACATAGATGAACATACAAAAACAAGCATAAATATTCAAAAATAAATATAACATTATGTTCTGCGTGTGTTCGTTTATATAAGTATAACTATTTTACTAAAAGTACATGGTAAAAAAAATACGATATACAAAGATGAACAAATAACCGAACGCGTAATCAAACGTTCATCAACGTAAACGACACATTAGTTCATTTAACTAAACGAACATAAAATGTTGTTCATGTTTGTTCATTTAATAAATAAACGAGCATAAACAAACTTTTACTGGACGGTTCATAAACTGATCAATGAACTTTCAGTTCATTTACAGCCCTAATTGTGAATACAGCAAGTCAGAGTTCATAAAACTTGCAAGTAATAGCTCAAGTTTCAACGAAATCGAAGAGTGAAATATTGGGAAATAAAATGAGCAAGATATGGCAAAAATATTAAAAATTAAAAATTAAACAACAAGCCGTAAAGCTATAATGTATTAGTATGCTTAAAAGGCTCAACTACAGCTATGAAAACAGCCTTCCTCCTTAAGGGAATTTGTTGCTAACTAGCACAAAACTTGATCCTAAGCTTTGGGGCTTGGTACGAAATATCTCATTTTGGAGCCCTATGGGAACCATCAATTCCTTTTGGGCCTTGCCGGCTAACCGGAAGGTCATCATGTGCATGTGACACTTCGCATGTATTTTTTATTTTTTATTTTTATTTTTTTCCGAACGGCAACTAACTATCTCACAACATACACACCAGAGACTATCTCACATGTCCTAAGCAGGACTTGAACCCACAACCATTTGGTTGGGGAGCTTTTCACACAACAAGGGGTACCATTGGGAGTTTGGGACACAAGCCCTTTGGTGAGCTAAAGGTGCTAGATATAATGGATTAATGGTATTTACAGGGAAAAAAAACCATTGAAAATCGTGCAGATATGCTATAGTCAACTAAAAAACATGACTGCAAACACATTGTTAAGAGCGTTCAGTTCTATGTATCAAGAATGAGGAGTCAGATAATATCAAGAGAATTTTGGAGATCAAAAGAAGATGGAAACAGCAGCTGAACTTTTAAGATAATTAGTGTAACAAGATGTATGGTACAACTTTCCCATACATCATTTTGACATATTCACCAAATTCAGCCAATCACATAGACCGACAGAACTATCAGAGGGTAGTAATGGTTCAGTACGTAAAAGGTAAACACGAGGTAAGTATCTAATTCACTCCTATCATTTAGATGTATTCTTTGCCTCCAGAAGGATTCAGGAAGTTACCTTTACAGTTGAGATAATAAGTTTAGCATGCGTTTCTTGCCACTTTGTAAGATCCTGCCGGACATTTGAGATTGTAGGAATATCAGACACTTGTGAGTCATCTGCATATCACATAAACTACTCCAATTATAACATTATTAAACTTTTTATTCGTTTAACAGCGCCCGCGTTTCTTTTTCTTTAGTTTTGGGAAACAGATAAATCAGTATAAGACGTTTATAAAAATGGACATGAAAATTATGAAGGCAGAATGTGGTTATCAACTTATCATATATATGTACATATAAGCAAAGTAGCAAACTTCTGTCAATCTGTAGATTAAGTTTCATATTTTCTAAAGATGGGTTTTCCAGCAACATAACACTAATTTTTCAGTTCCATATTTTAAAAATGCTTTTGACATAACAATCAACTTCTAAACGAGGAAAGAAAAACACCGTCAGCAACTTCCAGAAGGTACACTTTGTTCCCACAGGTACTGACATCATCTTATACTAATTTAAGACATAGCATTCAATCCCAATTTTTCAATACAATCAAACAACTCTTCCAGATAGAACAACTAAATCACAAAATAATCTTACACCAATAGCATATAAACATCCAAAACCACACTTNTCCAGAAGGTACACTTTGTTCCCACAGGTACTGACATCATCTTATACTAATTTAAGACATAGCATTCAATCCCAATTTTTCAATACAATCAAACAACTCTTCCAGATAGAACAACTAAATCACAAAATAATCTTACACCAATAGCATTTAAACGTCCAAAACCACACTCTCTCAGCAGAAAATTTTCGATAATTCCCAACAATTTATAAATGCTTACAGACTTTATAACAAGATAAATGACCCAATAGAGCCTTAGCAAATTTTCCGCCACTCCTAGAGTTTCATAACAGATGCATCAACCCACCTCAGGACTCTAAGATTGAATCATTAATTTCGCATTCCTATATATACATATTCATTTTTAATATTGCCAACAGCCTTAGAAGTTAGAACTCAGTATCCTTAGCTATTAAACGTATTGCACCTGCAGATAACTTTAAAAGACCTACAGCATAAACAATGCCAGTCTTCTCTACAACATTCTTATTAAATACTAACCTCAAAATGCTATACTTAACTTCTGCATTTTCAACTAATAAAACAGCACCTAATCAGTAATCAAGCGCATAATTTACCTTCAACATACTTATCAACTTAACCACATGATAAATGCTCTTATCAAGCCTAGCCAATTCCTTCGCCTTTTCACCAACCATTTCACATTTTTCGGCTTCAGATTAACATTTCTCACAATTATAGTAACTCTAAAAGACTAAAACACTCTAAAATCATTAGAACTAATACCGGCAAAAATTAAAATATCAACAATATAACTAATTAGGTAACTACCTTCTAATCGACTAATCGTAACCGCTAACATATATAACTAATAAACTACCTTCTAATTAACTAACAGTAACCAATAATGCACATAACTAATCGTAACCACTAATGTAGATAACTAATTAAGTAACTACCTTCTAATCGACTAATCGTAACCGCTAATGTACATACCTAATAAACTACCTTCTAATCAACTAACAGTAACGAATAATGAACATAACTAATCGTAACCGCAAATGTACATAACTAATTAAGTAAACTACCTTATAATAGACTAATCTTAACCGCTAACAGTAACCAAAAATGCATATAACTAATCGCTAATGTAGATAACAAATTAAGTAACTACCTTCTAACGGAAAATCGCAAAAAGTATTAGCCGTAATCTCCTGAACAAACTCTCTCAACTCCTCCGTGACTCCAAACCTCTCCAACTCCTCAGTCGAATGCACCGCCTTCTCAACCACCGCCTCATCACCACCACCACCACCACCACCGCCAACAAGTGACGTAATAGTAGTGACCGGAATCTGAGACTTAATCTGATCGGCGCGTTTAATAGCTTCGGTTTTGAAGGAATCGGCTTTGTTAACGGCTTCGAGAGCGATTTCTTTAGATCGTTTGGAAGCTTCGAGAGCGATCTGTTTGGATCGGGATGAGGCTTCGGAAATGAGGTCGGAGAGTTTGGAGGAGCCGATTGTGAGGTCTTGGGAACGTTTGGCGGCCTCGATTGTGAAGTCTTGGGATTTTTTGGCTGTGGTTTCTGCGAATGTGCGGGCTTTTTGCCAGAAATCCATTGTTGAAATTGTGTTGTGTGTTTTGGGGGAGGGTGGACGTTGTGGAAAGTCAAGATGTTGAATGTATGTGTTGGGAACGGTTTCACTTTTTATGAATAGTATGCAAAGTTTTTATTTGTTTATGTGCTTTTGGAAAAGAAAAACAACAAAATAAAATAAAATAAAAAAGAGGCTGGTTTCATATAAACTTCCAAATTAGCGTCTTATTTTGGAGAAAGAAACTTTAGGGTGCGTTTAGTTGGGGGAAAACACCCTTGTTTTTCACAAAATATTTGTGAAAAACAAGGAAAACAGAGATCGCGTTCAAATTAGTGTTTTCTATAAAATTCTCTACAAAACACAAAATTCCTATTTCCAAATTTAATACACAAAACTAGAAAACCTTTTTTTTTTTTTGTTTTCAACTATTTTCTTTTAAAATACCCCGCAATTTGTTTTCGTCCAATTTTATATATTTTCGTTGTTTTTTATCCGTTTTTCTCCGTTTTCGTCCGATTTTAACGTTTTCGCCCGATTTTTTACATTTTCTTTTGATTTTTACGTTTTCGTACGTTTTTTTACGTTTTCGTCCGTTTATTTACGTTTTCGTCGGTTTTTTTATGTTTTCGTCTGATTTTTTACGTTTTCGTCCCTTTTTTACTTTTTCGTCAGATTTTTTACGTTTTCGTCCGTTTTTTTTAACGTTTTCGTATGTTTTTTTACGTTTTCGTCCGATTTTTAATGTTTGCGTCCATTTTTTTACGTTCTTGTTAGATTTTTTATGTTTTCGTCAGAATTTTTACGTATTCGTCTGATTTTTTATGTTTTCGTCCAACTTTTTACGTTTTCGTCCGTTTATTTACGTTTTCATCTGTTTTTTTACGTTTTCGTAAAAAATCCGACGAAAACGTAAAAAAAAAGGTAAAAAAGCAGACGAAAACGTAAAAAATCCGACGAAAACGTAAAAAAATGACGAAAACGTAAAAAAGCATACGAAAACGTAAAAAACCTGACGAAAACGTAAAAAAAGGACAAAAACGTAAAAAATCGGACGAAAACGTAAAAAAATCAGACGAAAACGTTATTTGATGTTATATTTTACTTTTTTAATTCTTTATTTTCTCATTTTATATTTTTTTTAGTTATTTTATAATTTAGTTGGTTAGTTTATAATATTGTTTTTGTGTTTTGAAGATGTTTTTATAATATTACTAAGGTGAATAGAGAATTGAGATAGAAAACAACAACACTTAAACATGTTTTCTAGTTTTGCAATATGGAAAACACAAACACATGTTTCTCAGACTAAACGTGTTTTCTAAATTTCCATTGTTTTGTGAAAATAAAACTCCCCTCCCTTTTCCTACAAAATAAGAAATAGGAAATGAAAGAAAATGTTTTCCAACTAAACGCCACCTTAATGTTTCTCCCAATTAAAAGAAATTAAGGACGCGTTTGGTAGAGAGAATTTCAGAGATTAGAAATGAAGTAGAGAATAGAATTCAGAGAAATAGAATTGGTGGAGAATTGTGATAAATTATATTGTTTGGTAAGCACAAAGAATTGGCTCCAGAATTAGCATAAAATCACTTCTTGTTTGATAAACAAATTATTGTCGAGAAGACAGAAACTCAGTTAGATAATCCATACACTCATTGTGTTAAAACACATAAACAAATAACCAACCCAAGATTATTGTACCATCACAATTGTGTTGACTCACTTGGCGATGTTGGCTTTTCTCTTGATCCTCTTCTTCCTTTGACCTCCACCATTCCCTTTAGATTGTGATACCTGACTTGCTTGTGTTCCAACTTGATGACTTGGCCCTGCTGCTACCTCACTTGTTTGTGTTCCAACTGGTTGGCTTGGCCCTGCTCCCACCTCTGTTGTAGAAGATCCCACTAGCTGAGTAGCTCTTTCTAGTACCTCATCTGGTACTCCTTCCCTTCTTGTTCTCCCTTGGTTGACTCTTCGTCCCGTACAAGCTCTCTTATTGTGACCCTGCCCACCACATGCACCACATTTGACTGTCTTGCCCCTCTTTGACAGCTTCCCATTTTTCGCCATTGATTTTTTCATAACCTGTTCAGCAATCTCATCCTTTGACACTCTTCTCTTTCTTCCGTGGTCTTCCAATTGGAACATGGTAGTGAGGTGGCTTTAGGTTGCTAGGAATAGGGCATTTGGGCCAAAAGGGTGGACCAGCAATTCCTTCAATCTTGTGTTGATACATCTCCTTCCATGTGGTTAACCAATAACATGGGTGATGAGACGAAAAGTGTTACGCTTTTAGGGGTCATTTAAGCCCTAATTCGTATAAATGTGATTAAATATTTCCCTAAATCATTCCTTTTGTCATTTTAGGTACTTTTGAGAGGAATTCTGGAAAACATGCATATTCGGACGTTTTTTGAGCATAAAAGTGAAGAAAACGACAAAGTCTCAAAAGATGGTGATTTACAACCTGACGGCGTCAGAAGTCACAAGGTGACGCCGTCAGAAAGTCTTGATAAAAGAGTGAAATCCAATTTTCAAATGACGGGCCAGAGGATTTAACACCTGACGCCGTCAGGTGTTAGGAAAAGTAGGCCGTCAGGAGTAAAGTTAAAGAGTGACGGCCCAGAAGAGTTTATAAGGTGACGGCGTCAGAAGTGGATCTAGGCCATCCGAGAAACTTATTAGCGGCGAGCTGACGGCGTCAGCCCTTATAACCTGACGCCGTCAGAGTGTAAAATCTATATATAGTTTTCTAATTTTCATTCATTAGTGTGGAACTTTGTGGAGAACTTTTAGGGGGCAAACCGCTAAAGTCGACATTTCTGTACTTTTTAGGGGTTTCCAACCCTATGGAAACATCATAAGCATATATATAAGTATAAGTCTCACTTCAATTCATCATATGATAATTGATGAATGGTTGATTATATCCTTTTGCTTGTCTTTTATTTAACATGTGGTAGCTAAATTCTTCTTGTGTTTGGCATTGATCTAAATGAAACCTTCAACTATTAAATTATTGGTTTGCATTGGTGATGAGTGTATTGTATAGTATTGTTGGGATAGATTATTCCATCCAATTTTTAGGCCCCCTGCAAGAAACTGCCAAAAAAACTCCTTTATGGTATCGTGGTATGAACGATCTTGAGGGGGAAAGCATGTAGCCAAGCATACTAGGCTAATTGAAGGTAGTATTTAACGCATGAGCACTGTATTACACGCCCTATGGTTGTGCGTGCATGGCATAGGGCGAGATAAGAGCTCATAGAATTGGAGAGATATGTATGTCACTCCATGAGTTTACTTAGGAATACACGCCTTCATCCCACACAAGTACATACATATCAATTAAGCCGTAAAGATAGTTAGCGGAGTAAGGAAATCTAAGTAACACAACTTTCTCATATTGTTTTCACAACCACAATAGTTTAGATATTTATTTTAATTTTAATTTGCATAAGTAGTAAAACTTGGGTTAGTTACTAGGCAATAATCGCGCTTCTTCCAAAACCGAGTTTTACTTTGGCCTTTCATAAAATATAAAAAATGCAAGAATCCTTCATTCTCACCCTTGAGACTATTAGACGTAGTTTTTCTATCCT
>LBNU01015766.1:0-18060 GCA_014162995.1 Artemisia annua
CTAAAGTGCGCAGTACTTCATTCAGACCAGGTGACTTTGTATACCGCGAAAACGACTCAAGCCGCATCGAAGACACATGGAAGCTGGGACCCAAGTGGGAAGGACCCTACGAGGTCACAGAAGCGCTTGGGAATGGTGCGTACAAGTTACGCGATAAGGATGGTCAAGAGTTACAACGAACATGGAATGTTCGCAACCTCAAGCGATGCTATCTTTAGACTAGGCTACGGCCCAACATGGACAAGCACTTTAGTACGTGCCCCAATAAAGATCCATGAAATATCATTGTTTTTTCATTTTCTTATCTAGATAAGTATGTTCTCTTTTAAAACTTGCAAGTATTAATAAAACGTTCGCTGTTTCTAGCTAACTCCGCGACAACAATTTTCTTTACATTGTTATTTAATTTATATCTCAATGTGTTGGTCACAATACCCTTAAGCCTACAAGGCGTGCATGCACTAAATAATACCCACGCTGGTAAAAAAGGATAAGTTAACCTACTAATTAACTTGTTGAGTAAGAGGGTTGCAAACCCATCAACTTATGGATCACGTATCCTTGTTAAACACCTTGCGACCAAGACGTTGACGCAAGTAACTTACGCACCTCACGAGGGGTACGCGATAAGGTACACTGTGCGCGTTTGACAACTTAAGAAATCAAGGCTCTTGATTCTCTCAAACTAAATACGACAAGTAACTTGCATAGACGACTATGACCTCCTTTAACTAAGTTATGAATACTCCACACACGACTTGAAAGTCACTCATATTTGAGTATGATACGCTTAGTTATTTTATAATGTCTTCACGCAAAGGCAAAACAAACCATACACGAACAACGTGTTAGGGATAAACACAAATACTTGTAAAAGTATAATATACGACAAGTAAATATAAACAAACTTTCTTTATATATGAACAAATAAGTTTATACAAAAGATAAGTTAAAAAAAAATACTAAGTACAAAATCTATATACTATAGGTACGCCTAAGCTGGCTGGTACTACCACAAAAGGCTGCGTCCTTTGCGTCACTAAGTTTCTTCAGTAGCATCGCATCGTCAAAAGAAACAGTGGCCACGGTCACCGGTACGCCGTCTGACCTAGGTAGATGAGCTGCGCCTATGCCGCAGAGAATGGCCTTCCCTTTCACGCCTTTTTTCTTGGCGGCCCTGGATGCATGAGCTGTTAAAGACCTTTCCAAAGATATTTCTTTCTCAATACGGAAAGGGTTAAGAATGTCATGCGGTTGAGCAAAAATTGGTACCTTCAGCTGCGACACGTCGGGCTTAAGGTAGAAGTCCACTTGCTGCTCAGCATCATCCTGCAGATGCCTAGGAAGAGTTAGCCCCGCCATGATCACGCTGATTGGCTGATCCTGGTCGCGCTCCAATCGCGCAATATGGGGGAGCTCGAGCTTTTTCAACTCCTCCATCGCAGCAACAAGCTCGGCGCGTGCGTTGGCATTATAGCCAGAGACTTCAGCAAGAGGCACAGTCAAGAGCTTCGCCTCGCTAAGCTTGCTAGCAGCCTCCATCTTGCCGAACGCAACGGCGCAATCTACCACCTTTCCGAAGGCCGTAGTGACCTCCGGAGCCTCCAGCGTACCCATGGCAGCCAAACGCAGCCCATGGCTGATCAGCCACCTACACAATAACACAAGTGTTAGTAGGAAAACAAAATACAAATATATACAAGTCATAAATGACAGAAAGGAGTAAATGTTTACCTGCGTTCAGCCACAGACTGAACCATGTGGGGGTACAGCTCCTCGTCAAACTCAAGGCTGAGCTTGCGCAGCTTCTCTTCTTGCTTATTCAGCAGAAGCTGCACCCGGCTGCGGAACTCCTCCAGGTTAGCAAAATGCTTATGTCTGTTCTGCTGCAAATGCTTCAAAGCCCATAAGGAGCCCACCCTCAGATGGTCTGCGTAACCACGCTCCTGCTCCAGCTCCGCCATGACCGACATCTTCTGGTCGGCCAGCTTCTGCGCAGATGCTTCCGCGCGCTCCAGTTTAGCCTGGGAGCTCAGCTGCTCAGCCTTAGAGCTTGCTAAATCCGCCTGCAACGACGCCAGCTGCGCCGTCAGGGAGGAGATCTGCTCCTCATACTGGGCAGCAGAGTAGCTCGTCCTGGCCTGCGCTACCAGCTCAGACTGGCGCGCAGCAAGCTGAGACTGGTGCGCAGCGACGGAGGCCAGCTCCTCCATCACAGAGTCAAATGATTGTGACTCTGCGCCTATATCCCTTGGAGATTGTACCCCATCCAGAAAGGGGCTCTCCTTGGGAGATTCGTCTCCATCCGGAATGCTGCTGCTCCCCACATGTTGATCACTACGAAAGATCATAAAAACAATAAGTGTTAGTATGCGAAAACAATTCATAATACGCACAAAAGCTTAACACAGAATGTGTACTTACAAATGGGGGGGAGACAAAGGTGCGCTCTCCTCAGCTTCCGACAGAGACGGATCCACTTCCATCTTCTCCACGTCCTCACTGCGAAAAAGGCAAGGAGAAACAAAAAAGTTAAACAATAACTTCTAAAAAAAAAATACTTATGATAAATAAGCATAAGACATACCCTGTGATAGGTGGCTCCTCCTCAGCCTCAGAGCGCGGCTTCTTTGAAGGCTCTGCGCCATCACCACCGCTCCTATGGCGCTTCAGGATCAGCTGCTCCTCCTCCTCCTCTTCTGATTCATCTATTTGAATAACAGGAGGGGTAGACGGGGTGGTGGTAGGCTCTGGCTGCACAAGGGGGGCAACCTCTTGTATAGGGGTAACCACCGCAGGAGAGCCCTCGGGCTCCTGAACAGCCAACTGCGTAATGCGACCAGCGGTCGCCTCAAGTGTAGGAACTTCGCCCTCCCTCAGGGGACGAACTCCCACAGCAATGGACTCAGGATCATCTAGCTGCACGACGCTGAATAGATCCATCTCTGCGTATAATAAAAACAGAACAACTGTTACATAACTAATGGAAAAAGGGAAAAGACTTACGCTACTATAACTCTAAGTGCGAAGGACGAGTACCCACCCGAACCATCGGCAGCTAGGAAGGTCGGTACTTCGGACGCAGGCGCAAAGTAGTTCCGACTAATACCCATGTGCACCAGGAACTCCTCTGGATACGCGTTCATAGGGATGCGGTTGGCGTCGATAGTGGTCGCGTGATCCACGTTGTACCAACCCTCCAGTGGGCACTCATCCCTTGGCAAGGAGTTGCGAGTATAAAACCCGAAATCATGAGGGAAGACGACCGAATCAACCCAGAAAAATTTCTCTCGCCAGTTGCGAAGAGAATCTACTCTCTGGGTATAACACTGTAAATTACCCTTGCGCTTCGCAAAGGTAACCCACCCATTCAACCACGTCGTATGATAGAACGCGCGGAAGAGGTGGACAGTGGGGTGAATATCCAACAAATGGCAATTGACCTCAAAATTAGAAATTTTGGCCGCGCCAAGAGGGTGCAATTGCGAAATGTGGATGGAGTAATGGACGAGTATATCACTCAGGAAAATGCTGATGGGGATGCGCATATTCGCGTAATTAAAGAAACGCGTATACACTCCCACCTTGCCATGCGGGAAATCAGCAATCGTATCGTTGGGGCCAGGCAACGCCGGATATACCTCCAACGGAATATAATAATCCGAGGCGAACCGTTGCAGTTCATCCTCGGTCATATTCGAGTGACAGTCGCTCAATTGTACTACCATTTTTAAGCGCACACGCAGCTTACCTAGGTTTTTTCGCAAACAAAGCTGGGAGATCTAGGGTTTTTTCTTCGAAAGTGGGAAAGATAATTACTGTGGTAATCACAGTAAATGGGAAGGTGTGGTTTATATACTTTTTTCCTCACCACTCGATGATTGACGCGTGTACTCCACTCACTCCTATCATGTGGCCAGAAATCGAAACGGTACAGACACGTGGATGCCTTCTCCGTTTCCCGAGGTGCTTAAACTACACTTTTTTGGACTAGATACATTCCACGTGTGTTCTTGGCGGGGTTATTTGAAATCTTCCCGCGTACGCGTGGGAATGGATTGGATAGACCTTAGTCTAGCATCCGCATGATTGGCCATGCGCACACTAGACTGGGGGGACATGATGACGTATAGTCTACACCGGGTCACGGACCCGATTAGTAAACAATACAAATACTTAAGCCCGCTACGCGCGGCCCAGCTTCATATCGGTTGGACTACCAACCGGATGGCTTCGGCCCATAAGGCCCAAGCCCAAAACGTATTTATGGAACGGATAAAGGGATATCTTCTAAATAAGGAAGATATTCACTAGCGATATCCGATATCGGTGGATACGCCGTAGAGTAAGGAACAAGTAACCTTATCGGTTACATGCCTATAAATAGAGGGAACCCTAACCCTCGCAAAGGTACGATTTACAAAGCAATCCTAACTCTTCTCACAACCCTAAAACTACGATTACTTACTCTCACGCCGGAGGATAATCGGGGGAAACAATCCCTCGATAAGCCTAACGGTGTTTGTTTCTTTCTTAGTGCGCAGGTCTCAAGCAATATCAAGCAATTGATACGAAGGAAGGAACCCAAACAAGGAACGCCCAACTTTTGTATCAACAAGTGGCGCCATCCGTGGGACCCAATCACTAAGACCTAGTATGACGAAACACAAGAACCAGCGGACTCCGCAGCCAGATAAGTCGCGGAACGATGCTGCAAGGAGGAATTACTCTGACATCCCTCTTAGGCAAAACACTGGGACAACCAGTGCGCCAAGTCAGCAGGAGGTGGAGGCCACCACGATACCTCCGTCCAGGGAATTACCTGCTGTAATCACTACGGCACCCCCAAACGGCGATGATCTCCAGCGCAACCTCTTCACTACCCCTCACCAAGCACCAGTCATTGTGGACAACACAGTGCTGAATGCGCCTGATAGGGGGAGGGTATTCACCACATTGGAAGATACCCCCGCGCTGGAGGAAAACCCCCCTTCCTCGGACACAAGGTTGAAAGACCTCGTAGCTCAAAACTTTGAAACCTTGAGCACGCTCCTACAGGAAGAGGGACGAAGGAGGTTACGAAACCGACTAGACTTCGATGGGGACTCCTCACCGCGCCATGAAGAGCGCGATAATAACAGGAGGCGTATCAGTGCAAAGGCTAGGCTGGGTACACCATCAAACTCACAATACTCGGATGAACGAGTAGGTAGCGAGAGGCACACCAATGTCCATGCCAGACTAGGTGCTCGCAAAATACAAGACAGATTGGGGCGCCGCCGCTCACCTAGCGAAGGATCTTCTAGGAGGATCCATGAAAGACTAGGTGATAGAATATCCCATGATGAGAGCTTCTCGAGTTCGGAGGAACAACGACGTAAACGTCGTAGAGGAAGCAGCTCTCCCACAGACAACTCCTCGGACAACGAGGATAGTGACACTGGACACTGGAAGTCCAAAGGGAGGCGTCGCAGGGACGATGATGACATATCCCGTCCTTGGCGTCGACAAACAGTCGACGCTTTTACAAAGCGCATAAGCAACTACTCTGACGATAGAAAGAGGCGTATGCCCCCCAATGTGAAAACATATGATGGGTCAGGTGATCCGGATGATCATCTAAAAGTCTTCGAAGCAGCAGCGCACATCGAAAGATGGCCACAACCAGTGTGGTGTCATATGTTCAACTCCACATTGGTGGGGAACGCACGGAACTGGTTCAACAAACTCAAACCAAGAAGCATAGACGGGTTTGAAGAGTTACGGAAAGCATTCCGCCTAAACTTCACGCAAAGAAGGAAGTGCGCAAAAGAACCAGTTGAGTTGGCTAGAGTAAAGCAGCGCCAAGGCGAGTCAATACCCGCCTATATGGAACGCTTCAAAGATGAGTGCATGAACATTAAATCATGTCCTGAGATACTAAAAATTTCAGGGTTCATGAATGGTATCCACAACCGGGACCTTATCAAGAAACTAAACGATAAGACCCCTCAAACCTTTGATGAACTCATGAAGCGCACGAGGTCCTTTGTCCAAGGTGAAGCCGCAGCTGCGGATAGCAGGGCAGCATACCAGAATTACAAGCCGCAAGACCAGTCAAGGAAACAATCCAATGACCAGGGAGGCAATTCCAACAAAAACTATCGCAAAGAAGGAGGCGCAAGGGGAAACGACAAGTATACCCCATTAACCAAAACTCCACGAGAAATATTTGCGACAGAAGGAGCGAACTTCCCAAAACCTCCACCAATACGCACACCGGAAGCAAAGCGCAGTGGAACGGGATACTGCGACTACCATGGGCAAAAAGGACACGCAACAAACGACTGCGTCCAACTAAAGCAACTAATTGAAAAATTAGTTAAGGAAGGCAGATTGGACCACCTAGTCAAAAACATCAAGGAAGGAAAGGACAAGAGAAGCGGAGACAAAAAGGATGCACCTAAAGACAAGGTGGATACAATCTATATGATCCAATCTTGGCAACGCAGTGTCAAGCAAAAGGTGACACAAAAGTTCTCCACTCACAGAGAAATTTCCTTCCCTAAGTTAACTGCGGACAACGCAGTGGCAGAACCATTAACAATCGAAATACAAGCGGGAGGACACGTTATCCACCGCATGTACATCGATGGAGGAGCTTCAGCTGAAATAATGTACGAACATTGCTTCAAGAGGCTAAAACAAGAGATTCAAAACCAGCTAGTCCCAGCTGCGACATCTCTAACAGGCTTCACAGGGGAAAAGATATGGCCGATAGGACAACTACGCATGCTCGTAGAGGTCGGCGACGAAGAACACTCCACTAAGGCGTGGATGAACTTCATGGTCATCAGATCTCCATCGCCATACAATGGCATCATCGGGAGAACAGGCATCTCAGCGCTCCGCGCAGTACCATCCACAGCGCATGGAATGCTAAAGTTCCCAGTGGAAGGGGGAATTGTTACCCTCTACAATAATGCTTTACCCCCAGAAGAATGTAACACGGTTACATACGAAACAACACCTGCTAAAGAGTACGGCGCACCCAAAACACCAAACCTGAAGGTAGCGATCCACCCAGATTATCCTGAACAACAGGTGTCAATAGGAGGTTCACTATCAGAAAAAGGGAGAACTGCCGTGTGCGCACTCCTTCAGAAAAACCTAGATATCTTCGCGTGGGAACCAAAACACATGACTGGTGTACCCCGGTCTATCTCGGAACATAAGCTTCAGATCCGACAAGGATACCCACCGATAAGGCAGAAGAAGCGCGGTCAGGCTCCAGAACGCGCGAAGGCTATCTTGGAAGAAGTGCATAAACTCGTAGACGCAGGTATCATGCGGGAGGTATACTACCACGATTGGCTATCTAACCCAGTCATGGTAAAAAAGAGCGATGGCAGCTGGAGAATGTGCGTGGACTTCACGGATCTCAACAAAGCATGTCCACAGGACTGCTACCCGCTGCCTGAAATAGACTGGAAGGTGGAATCCTTGTGCGGGTATCCTTTTAAATGCTTCCTAGACGCATACAAAGGGTACCATCAAATCCAAATGGCCAAGGAGGACGAGGAGAAAACAGCCTTCCACACAAGTCAAGGCGTCTTTTGCTACACAAAAATGCCTTTCGGATTGAAGAATGCAGGAGCCACCTATCAACGCTTGGTAGATAACGCATTCGAAAAACAAGTAGGCCGTAATCTAGAGGTATATGTTGACGATTTGGTCATAAAGAGCCACACAGAGGACGAAGTAGTGCGCGACATTGAAGAAACATTCAACACACTACGACGGATCAACATGAAACTAAACCCAAAAAAGTGCACCTTCGGCGCTACTGAAGGTATGTTCTTAGGGTACCTCATAGAACCTGACGGCATTAAGCCATGCCCTGAAAAGACAGAAGCGGTCATACAACTCCCTTCACCGCGAACGCTTAAGGAAGTACAATCCTTAAACGGAAAACTGGCAGGCCTGAACAGATTCCTATCTAAGTCAGCGGACAAATCCTTACCCTTGTTTAAAACACTCAAGAAGTGTACAAAAAAGGGTGACTTTCGCTGGACTACCGAAGCGGAAGAAGCATTCCAACAACTCAAACAAACGATAGCAGCACTACCAAAGCTAGTAGCACCCCGACCAGGGGAAGAGTTGATAATGTACTTATCCGCCACACATGGAGCCGTGAGCGCGGTACTATTAACAGATAGGGATTCAGTGCAAACACCCGTTTACTTCGTAAGCAAGGCACTCAAGAAGACGGAGATTAACTACAGCTCGATGGAAAAATTGGTCCTAGCATTGGTATTCGCAGCCAAACGGTTGCGCAGATACTTCCAGGCACACCCAATCGTGGTCATCACAGACCAACCCATCAAACAGGTAATCTCCAAACCTGAAGCATCCGGCCGCCTACAGAAGTGGAGCGTACTATTGGGAGAATATAACATCTCCTACAGGCCGCGTACCGCAGTCAAGGGGCAAATACTCGCGGATTTCATCATCGAGAAACCAGAAAGCGAGGAGGCAACGCAAACACCAAAGGTGGAATTGCAAGAACCATGGATCCTGTTCACGGACGGGTCATCATGCGTAGATGGTTCAGGCGCAGGCCTCATCCTTACAAACCCAGAAGGAATGGAGTTCACGTATGCCCTACGCTTTGAATTCACCGCCACGAACAATGAGGCAGAATACGAGGCACTAATAGCTGGACTTCGAATAGCAATGCGAATGGGTGTACGTAACCTAGAAGCAAACGTCGATTCTCGTTTAGTAGCCAACCAAGTATCAGGGGAGTACGAAGCCAAGGAGGACAACATGATCCAATACCTTGAGAAGACAAAATCCTTGATCCAAGGATTCGACAGATTCACGATCAAGCAAGTCCCAAGAGGAGAAAACAAGAAAGCAGACGCACTGAGTAAAATTGCGTCCACAAGCTTCGCGCACTTGTCTAAACAGGTATTGGTAGAAATCCTGAAGGACAAGTCGATCTCCGAGATGGAAGTATCCACGGTCATAGAGGAAGACGGCCCTACGTGGATGACCCCCATTGTGGACTTCATTAAAAAAGGAAAACTACCCGAGGAGAAGAACGAGGCTCGACGAATACGCCGCACAGCACAACGGTTCGAACTTCGGGAAGGTATCCTATACAGGCGCTCGTTCCTACAACCATGGCTACGGTGTGTGGGACCCCTCCAAGCTAACTATGTACTCCGAGAGATCCACGCTGGTTCATGCAGCATGCACTCAGGACCACGTTCCATTGTGGCGCGCGCGTTAAGGTCAGGATACTACTGGCCCACTATGCACAGAGATGCAAGGGATTTAGTGCGCAAATGCAGCGATTGCCAAGTGCATAGGCCAATACCGCGCAAACCACAACATGAGCTAACACCCATAACATCACCATGGCCATTCTACAAGTGGGGGATAGACATTGCCGGGCCTTTCCCTGTTGCTGCGGGTGGAGTAAAATACCTCATCGTAGCAATCGACTACTTCACAAAGTGGATTGAGGCAAAGGCAGTCGCAACAATCACAGGTAACCAAGTCAAGCGATTCGTATGGGATAACATCGTATGTCGCTTCGGACTACCCGGGGAGATAATCTCAGACAATGGGAAACAGTTCGCAGATAATCCATTCAAAGATTGGTGCGAGCAACTGAACATAACGCAACACTTTGCATCGGTGACACACCCCCAAACCAATGGCCTGGTGGAGCGTGCGAACAGGAGTCTGGGCGAGGGAATCAAAATGCGCCTGGATAAACACAAAGGAAGGTGGGTAGAAGAATTATCCCATGTCCTTTGGGCACACCGTACAACCATTAAAGTTAGCAACGGGGACACCCCGTTCTCTTTAGTGTACGGTACAGAAGCCGTCATACCGGCTGAAATTGGAATGCCAACCATCCGTACAGCGGAGGTTAATACAGCTACCAACGATGACGAGCGGCGCATAGATCTAGACCTACTAGAAGAGCGACGTGAACGCGCAGCTATACGAGAGGAAAAGGCCAAGTCAAAAATGAAGGGATACTACGATGCCAAAGTGCGCAGTACTTCATTCAGACCAGGTGACTTTGTATACCGCGAAAACGACTCAAGCCGCATCGAGGACACAGGGAAGCTGGGACCCAAGTGGGAAGGACCTTACGAGGTTACAGAAGCACTTGGGAATGGCGCGTACAGGTTACGCGATAAGGATGGGCAAGAGTTACAGCGAACGTGGAATGTTCGCAACCTCAAACGATGCTATCTTTAGACTAGGCTACGGCCCAACATGGACAAGCACTTTAGTACGTGCCTCAATAAAGATCCATGTAATATTACTTTTTTTTTTCTTATCTAGATAAGTATGTTCTTTTTTAAACTTGCAAGTATCAATAAAACAATCGCGGTTTCTAGCTAACTCCGCGACAAAAACTTTCTTTACATTGTTATTTAAATACTGTTTATATTTCAATGTGTTGGTCACGATACCTTTAAGCCCACGCGGCGTGCATGCATTACATAATACCCACGTTGGTAAAAAGGATAAGTTAACCTACCAATTAACTTGTTGAGTAAGAGGGTTGCAAACCCATCAACTTATGGATTACGTATCCTTGTTAAACAACTTGCGCTCAAGACGTTGACGCAAGCAACTTACGCACCTCACGATAGGCACGCGATAAGGCACACTGTGCGCGTTTAACAACTTAAGAAATCAAAACTCTTGATTCTTCAATACGACAAGTAATTAACATAGACAACTATGATTTTTTTTAACCAAGTCAATGTACTTTCGCATAAGATTTGGGAATAAGTATTCATATCTAATTATGATACACTTAGCTAATTTTTTGATGTCTTCACACAAGGACAAATGAACCATACGCGAACAACACGTCATGGATAAATACAAGTGCTTGACAAAGTATAACATACGCCAAGTACATAAACGTGAACTTCCTTTTATATATGAACATATAAGTTTGTACAAAAGATAAGTCAAAAAGGTTACAAATATAAGAGCTAAATGCTCCAGGAGCGACTAAGGGTACTGGTGCCTCCACCCAAGGTTTCTTCTTTTGAAGCTTCAAGCTGCTGCAAGATGGCCGCATCTTTGGGGTCAACGGTTGCCACAGATACTGGAACACCGTCACTCCTAGGCAGATGAGCAGCGCCTATGCCGCACATCACTGCCTTCCCTTTTGCGCCTTTCTTCCTTGCGCACCTGGTAGCATGGCAATTCAAGGATCTTTGTAAGGTAACCTCCCTCTCAATGTGAAAAGGGTCTAACATATGACGTGGTTGGGCAAAGATGGGTACCTTCAACTGCGACACATCCGGCTTCAGAAAGAAGTCCGCCTGCTCCTCAGCCTTCTCTCCCAAATGGCGCGGAAGAGTCAACCCCGCCATAACAACATTGATGGGCTGATCCTGGTCACGCTCCAAAAGGCCAATATGGGGAAGGTTAAGCTCCTTCAAACCCTTCATAGCCGCAGTAAGCTCCGCCTGCGCAGCTGCCTTGTACCACGAGATCTCGGTGGGAGGCACAGTCAACTGCCCGGCCTCAGCAAGCGCCTCGACAGCCAGAGCCTTACCATAGTCTTTAGCACGGTTTACAACCTTGCTAAAGGCGCCAGTAACCTCTGGGTGCTCCAGCGTACCCATGGCAGCAAGGCGCAGCCCATTGCTGATCAACCACCTAACAAACAGACAAAATACACAAGTATTAGTGGAAATATAATTACTTGCAAACAATGCAACACAAAGAACGAGGAAATACTTACCTACGCTCAGCAATAGACTGCATCAGGTGCGGATACAGTTCCTCGTCGTACTCTATGCTGAGCCTCTGCAGCCTCTCTTCCTGCTTGTTCAGCATCAACTGGATCCGGCTGCGGAACTCCTCCAGGTTGGCGTAGTGATCTCCAAGGTGCTGCTCAAAGTGCTTTAGCACCCACTTGGAGTCCCTCAGATAGCGCTCGTGACCAGCACGCTCCTGCTCCAGCTGCATCATCACGGCTATCTTCTGATCGCCCAAAATTTGCGCAGATTGCTCTGCGCGCTCCAGTTTAGCCTGGGAGCTCAGCTGCTCAGCCTTAGAGCTTGCTAAATCTGATTGGACGGCCTCCAGTTGAGCCGTCAAAGAGGAGATCCGCTCCTCATACTGGGAGCAAATACTCTCCACCGAGTAGTTTGCTCTAGCCTGCGCTACCAGCTCAGACTGGTGCGCAGCAACGGAGGCCAGTTCCTCCATCACAGAGTCAAATGACTTAGACTCTTGGCCAATATCCTTGGGAGAGCGCGCTGCATCAACAAAAGGACTCTCTTTCGGAGACCCCTCTCCATCGCTGCTGCTCCTCACATGTGGCGCAGCAACCTCCACATGTAGCTCAGAACTTTCCCCACCCGCGCCAGGTGCGCAGCTGCTCCTCACATGTTGATCACTGCACCATAGTTAAACATAACTAAGTGTTAGTATATGGAAACAATCCAAATACACCAAACACCAAAAAGCATGAACTAAATACTCACATGTGCGGGGGGGACAGGGGCGAACTCTTCTCAGATTCAGAAGCCGTCACGGACTCTTTTAAATCCGTCACGGACTCCTTCAAGTCTCCTGAGCCCTCACTGCGCCACAGATGGAAATAGTTAGATAATAACTCAAAAAAAAAAGAGTTTGACTAAACAGACTCACCCAAGGGAGAAAGCTACAGATTCAGTCTCAGAACGCGGTCTCTTAGAAGACTCCGCACCATCACTATTACCATCAGCCGCCCTCCTACGCTTCAGCTGAACAACCTCCTCCTCCGACTCATCTGAGTCAACACGGATGATATTCTCAGACGGGGGGGAAGGCTGCGCTACAGTTGGGGTAGGCTGCGCTTCCGTCACGACCGGCTGGGGTGGAGGGACCTGCTGAATGGGGACAGCCCTAGCAGGAGAACCCTCAGGTTCAGGGACGACCAACTCTGTCACGCGCTTCCGCGTTGCCTCCAATATGGGGTCTTCCCCATCCCTCAGCGGACGCACCCCAACAGCAACGGACTTGGGGTCTTCCATCTCTACCAGCCCGAACAAATCCATCTCTGCGCAAATAACATAAACATGTTACATAAAGGATATGGACAAAGAAAAAGGCTTACAAAAATAGAGAAGGCAGGATGAGCACCAACCCGAACCATCCGCGGCTATAAACATGGGGACACAATCAGGCGGGTCGAAATAATTACGACTGATGCCCATGTGCACCAGGAACGCCTCAGGGTACGGCCTGATATGGAGGCGGTTTGCGTCAATAGTCCGCGCATGATCCAGGTTGTACCACGTGTCTAAAGGGCGCTCATCCTTCTCCAACGACAGCTTGGTATGAAAGGGAAAGTCAAATGGAAAGATAGCAGAATCAATCCAAAAGAACTTTTCCCTCCAGTTGGGAAGCTTGTCCACTTTCTTCGCAAAACATTGAAGCGCGCCTACGCGCTTCGTGAACGTTATCCACCCGTTTAACCACGTAGTGCGATAAAACGCACGGAAAAGGTGGAGGGTGGGAGGAATTGCCAATAAACGACAGTTAACCTCAAAATTGGATATTTTCCCAGCGCCTAAGGGGTGCAACTGGGAAATAGGAATGCTATAGTATACAAGGATATCCCTCAGGAATACGGTGATGGGCACGCGATAATTCGCCCATTCGAAAAATCGCGTGTATACACCCACCTTCCCTACGGGATAATCCTCTATGGTATCCTCTGGATCCGGTACCACCGGATTCAGATCCAAGGGTATATAGTAGTCCGTGGAGAACTGTTGAAGTTCTTCCTCGGATATATTAGAGTGGCACTCTCTCAACTGAATAACCATTTTTCAAACGTGGGCGCAGGTTACCTTGATTTAGAAAATGAGGGTTGCGGCGGAACGAAGGTATTTATTTTTTGGAGAGAAATTCGCACTTTTTTCACTGTGAAAAACACGGTAAAAATGAAGTGGTATTTATATGTTTCTCACTCACCACCGATGACTGACACGTGGATCCCACTAACTCAGAGTATGTGGCTGGGGTTTGAAACGGCACGGGACACGTGGATAGCGTTCCCGTTTCCCGAGGTGAATGATTTAAACTCTTTTAGCTAGATTCATTGCACATCCCTTTTGGCGGCAAACGACTTGAATTCTTCCCGCGCACGCGTTGGGAATAATTTGGGCATTGTTAAGTCTAGCATCCGCACCCTTTGTCGTGCGCACACTAGACTGGGGGGACATGATGACGTATAGTCTACACCGGGTCACGGACCCGATTAGTAAACAATACTAATATTTAAGCCCGCTACGCGTGGCCCAGAATCATGACAGTTGGACTACCAACTGGATGGCTTTGGCCCATAAGGCCCAAGCCCAAAACATATTTATGGAACGGATAAAGGGATATCTTCTAAACAAGGAAGATATTCACTAGGCAATATCCGATATCGGCGGATACGCCGTAGAGTAAGGAACAAGTAACCTTATCGGTTACATGCCTATAAATAGAGGGAACCCTAACCCTCGCAAAGGTACGATTCACAAAGCGATCCTAACTCTTCTCACAAACCTAAAACTACGATTACTTACTCTCACGCCGGAGGATAATCGGGGGAGACAATCCCTCGATAAGCCTAAAGGTGTTTGTTTCTTTCTTAGTGCGCAGGTCTCAAGCAATATCAAGCAATTGATACGAAGGAAGGAACCCAAACAAGGAACGCCCAACTTTTGTATCAACAACGCATGCTCGCGCAAAGATAGTGTATAACAGCAAATAATTATACTAATGAAATCGTGATTTTAGTTTGACTTTTGATGCAAAACATGTGTTTTTTGAAATACAAACCGTTAGTTTTTAAAATTAATATACACTCTGTTCCCGAGTATAAAACGGAAAGAAGAGAGATTGAGAGGAAAAAAGGAGTGAAGTAAAGAGGATAGGAATAATAAATTATTTTTTTTGAGTTGGAAAGAAAAGAGAAGGAAGTAAAAAAAAGAGCTTTAAAATCAACTTCACTCCATTTCATCCCAATTTGGGAAGTAAATTAGGAGAGTAATTTTGATGTAATTTACTATCCTTTACTTTTCTCTACCCTCTTAAAAAATCTCAGAAACACAATTTTTTTTATTACCATCCCAAACCTTTCCCTTTCACTCAAAAAAATAAACTCGGAAACAGAGTGATAGTGTTTGTTTTTGAAAAGTTATCAAGTTTAGAATTAATCAAGAAAAGACATACTAGTAATTTAAGTTGTTAAGTTTTTTAAAAGTTGCCAAGTTTAAGGGGTACTTAAGAGTAATTAGTCAAACTATATTAATTTAAGTTTCAAGAAAAGATACACACTTTTTATAAGTAGTATAGATATATGTAAGTGCCCCTATAAATTATTAGTAAATCAATTAAAACGACATCGTATATTCATCCAGACATACACTTTCGGGTAACATTTTAGACATAAGGTTGGGGGCATGTATTCATCGAGGCATACACCTTTTGGTTAACTTTTTATACCTAAGGTAGGGGTGCATGTATTCATTCAGACGTTCACCTTTTGGTTAACATTTTATGAACAATGATATAAAACACGAAGATCAAAACAAACATATACTTATAACAATATTCTATAAAAAAAAATAATAAAAAATAAAAAAATTGATGACGAACCCTCCTCTTTAGTAACAAGCCTTACCATCACTCTGGTACTTAGTTTACCATTTGTATAACGGGTTATGACGTACCCTCCTAATGGACGAAGTCTACGCCTTCCTCTTACATATATTTCTACACTAAGGACTAAAGTGTTGGCGTAAAGCTAGAGAAAGGCTACCATAATAGAAATCCAGCAACCTTCACCCAAAACACACTCACAGATTCTAACCTTTGCTAAGTTCGAAGCCTCACCTCTTACGGTTTGAAGCCACACCTCTGTCAAGGTTCGATGCCTAATTTATGACAAGGTCCGAAGCCTAACCTCTGTCAAGGTTCGAAGTCTATCCTATGACAAGGTTCAAAGCCTAAAGGTCAAAGCCTCTCTACCCACGTTCTGGTAGTTAAAGAACGTGGGTATGATCCAGAGTTGGTCAAACAAGAGCTAGTCAAACAAGAACTGCCATGATCTTTCTGTAACAGTCATGACCTCTATAACTGTCAAGACCTCAGTAACTGCCTCCACATCTCTGTCAGATTATGCCTATAAATAAGGAAGTCACTACACAAGTATGTAACTTAACTTAATCCATGAGATATCATCTTATTTATCTCAATATTTTCATGAGCATAATCAACATGACTGATTCTCACACCAGAGTCGGTTCACGGGGGCTTCTCCCGCGTTCCGTCTAATGTAGTATCTTCTATTTCTTATTTTCGGGTTATATTGTACTCGGCATCACCACCATCACCCCTAATTTCATCAATCACCATTTGACGGCCTGTATGTGCAAATTATTGTATGATCAATGGCGTCGTCCGTGAGACCCACAACAATAAGTTCGTTTTTCTGAGTCAAATAACCGGTTTCCCTAAATAACCGTCGATTTCAAGCACAATTCCTAAGATCCTTGTTATCACATGGAAGCACCGTTGAAATCTCGACTTTTATCTCCAATCAGGAGATTCTCCCTTAACCACAAACTTTACGTAAATACGCAAGTTTTAGTAGATATATATGTGATTGCCCCTTTTACTTATTAGTAAATAAGTTAAAATGGCATCGTGTTTCATCTAGGCATATACCTTTCGAGTAAAATTTTATACCTAAGGTTGGGTGCATGTATTCATCGAGACATTTTTGTTAACTTTTTAATCCTATGGTAGGGTGCATGAATTCATTCATACGTTCACCTTTTGGTTATCAATTAATGAACAATGATATAAAATACAAAGATGGAAACAAACCTATACATGTAACAATATTGTATATAAATATCATGCTTAATTTACCCAAAACTGCCTCAAATAAAGCAAACATTAAAACACATTAAAAAAATTTATAATGTCAAACTCGTTTCTAAAAAGGTTGTTGATGTGATCTTAATAATGTATTAATTTAAATTCGTTTCATATATAACTAGTTTTAAGCCTCGCACACGTGGCTTTTATATCAACCGCACTAATGGAGTTTGCACATAATTCAAATTTGGTAAATATACATGTGTACACATGTTATAATCTCATGTGTACATGAAGTTTTAGTATAAAATTTAATTTTATTTTATAACAATATTGTAAAGGTTTTTGCATTTGAAAAATTGAAGTCCAGATCTCGTGTATTTAGGGTTTGTTTCGTTTTGGACTTTGACATAAGAGGGATGGACTTAAAAGGAAAAATATCATTTGGTTTGTGTTCACTGATTTTCAAACAAGTACTTACCCCACTTGTGACTTGTGAGTTTTTCAAAATACAAGTTTTTAATGCATAATATACAATGCAATTTAAACATGTTTTTGGTAAGTATCGAATACAACATGTGTATTTTGGAGATTAAAAAAATAGAAAACTCAAACATCTCCTTTACCTTAATTCTCATACCCCAATTCTCATCTCCTTACACAGTGGGTTTCGAAACTTCACTTCATCCAATTGGTTTGAACAAACTGGGTAACCCTTTACCCAAAAAATAAATAAATTAGATTAAGGATGTTTAACAGAACTAGGGCATATGTCTATTTGGATTTGGGGCCCAATATAGATTTTAACATCTATATAGATAACTATCACAATGATTTAATGGTTAACTTGAGAAAATCTTAGGTAGAAACACAAGGACTTAATTTATTAGCATGAATTATAAAAACCATCTCACTATCACACTCATAAATGTGGATGATGTTGGTCTAGTGTAGCATATAATAAAAGACGATATTGTAACACCCCCAAAATCTGGTATAGCGGAAGCATTCGAGTCATGGGGTGCTACGTAAATTAGTAATCACAACACAAGGTAATAAAGAACGGATTATCAAAACCCGAATTAAAAAGTAATAAGTTGACATCATAGTCAAATTTGGAGTACAAGGCCCATAAAGTTTTTTTTTTTTTTTTTTTTT
>LBNU01015766.1:19697-84800 GCA_014162995.1 Artemisia annua
ATATAAGTTTCACAACCATTTACTTTTTCTTGTTATTTTATTTTAATTGCAAAAGTAGTTATTTGGGTTAGTTGACTAGCAACTAATTCCGCCCACTCTTCCAAAACCCGGGATTTTTACTTGCTTTCATAAAATATAAAAATACAAAAGAATCATCCCTCAACCCTTAGACCTAATTAGAGTAGCTTTTCAAGCCTAACGACACTATTCCCCGAGAGAACGATCAATCCCCCGGTACTTGCCACTTCACTATACTACATCGGTCAGGTACACTGCTTGGTGGGGGTTGTAAGCTTCTCAAGATGCCTTGAGAGGTAAAACCTAAGTGCAAAGGTTGCAAAACTCACGCATCAAGTTTTTGGCGCCGCTGCCGGGGAATAGTTATTGCTTAGGTTGAAAATTTATTTTTATTTAGGTCTACTCATTAGATTCCTTTCTAGTGAGTTTTTTATTTTGTTTTTCTAGGTTTTCTTTAGTCTATCTTTTCTTGGTGCCCTTTGTTCGTAAAACCATTTTCATTTGTCACCATGGCGGATGAAATTCCATTTAGATCACTAACAATAGAGGAACAATTAGTTTACTCAGATAGATTTGCTTCTTCTTGTTCCAATGAATTTTTAAGTGATCTTATGTATATACAAGAGGAGATGGGTGTAAAGTTTGATAGGTTTGATGAATTGTGTGCATGTGTGGCCTCTATTAAACAATCATTGTTAGGATCAATTCCTTTTTGTAAGACCCTTTGGAAATATTTTGAGGAAAGCCTCCTAACCGTGAACCATAAGTTTAGTGAATTAATGGGTTCGTACACATCACAACTTGAGGAAACAATTGAGGAGGATTTAGCCGAACATGATCACATTGAGCAAAAAGACCTAGGTTTTATGATCAATGACTTTGAATCTCAAGGAACACATGATGAATCCTTTAGGCAAATTGAACATAGTGATCAAGTTATTGAGGAAGATTCTTACGAATCGGACTTAGAACTTGAAATGGCTAGAGAAGGATTTGAGATACTTAGGAACATGTTTGGGTTAGATTCTACTAAAACACATGATGAAGATAAGGATGAGGTAAATGTTGATACAAAAGTTGGGCGTTCCTTATTTGGACTCCTGTTCTCATACCAATTGAATATTACTGCTTGAGACCTGTGCACTAAGAAAGCAAACAACACCGTTAGGCTTATCGTGGGATTGTCTCCCACGATTATCCTCCGGCGTGAGAGTAAGTAATCGGTTTTAGGGTTATAGTAAAGAGTTAGGGTTTTAGATGATACCTCAATGAGAGCCGTGATATTCTTTATATAGGCACGAAATCCTTGTTGGTTTCGTGTTCCTTACTCTTCGGCGTATCTCGCCTTATACGGTATATTGATCTTTATCCCATAAATAGAAGATCATTATCAAGACCATAAATAATATATTTGAGTTTGGGCTTTCGTGAGCCCAAATCGTTATTATAATAGCCCAAATCATTATTATGATAGCCCACGCGTGATGGGCTTAAGTGTTAGTGACGTCCAGTGGTCGGGTTCGTGACCCGAATGCGGACTATACGTCATCATGTCCCCCCAGTCTAGTATGCGCACGGTGCAACCACAGATGCTAGACTATCAGTCATACTGAAAAAACACTCCAACATTCGTGGCGGATAAGTTCCAAATGTCTCCCGCCAAAAGAATATACCATGAATCTGGTCCGAATAAATCCAAAAAAAAATATGTCTTGGAAATCGTGGGAAAGTGCAAAAAGTACCTTACCTTTTGATCTCCTAGCCACACGATTGAAGTTAGTGGGTTACACGTGTCAACCATCCATGTGGGTGCAACCCTTTATAAAGGGTAACTCCTATTTCACTGTTTTTATCACAGTAAAAAGCTTCCATCGCCGCCATTGTTAAAAACTTCTAAACCGCAATCAAAACATCAAAAAGTACTCTCGAAGGTAATAGCGCGTGCGCTTTTGTATACTAATCATGGTCCGCCAATTATTCGACTTTACATCCGATATAACCGAGGATGAACTTCGTGAGTTCACCTCGGATTATTTCATCCCTGAGGCGTTGCACCCGGTAGTTCCGGCGGCGACTGCATCCATAGCGGATTTCCCCGATGGGAAAGTAGGGGTATACACGCGTTTCTTTGAATTCGCCAACCAACGTGTACCCATGTCGCTATTCTTGTGCGATATTCTGAACTATTATCGCCTCCACATCTCCCAGCTGCACTGCATAGGTGCAGCTAAAATAACGAACTTTGAGGTGAATTATCGCCTGATGGCGATTACCCCCACAATCCATCTTTTCCGCGCGTTTTACCACTCAACGTGGTCAAACGGGTGGGTATCCTTTGCCAAGCGCGCAGGGCACNACTTTGAGGTGAATTGTCGCCTGATGGCGATTAACCCCACAATCTATCTTTTCCGCGCGTTTTACCACTCGACGTGGTCAAACGGGTGGGTATCCTTTGCCAAGCGCGCAGGGCGCTTGCAATGTTATACAGAAAAATTAGATGCGCTCAGGGATTGGAGGGAGAACTTCTTCTGGGTTGATAGGGCGTTTTTCCCTTGGGATTACACGTTCTATACCCAAGAATCGCTACCGAGGGACGAGTGCCCATCTGGGACGTATAGCGCAGTTGACGCGGATACGATAAATACCAATCGTATTCCGATCAGAGCCTACCACGAAGAGTTGTTGGTGCACCTAGGCATTAGTCGCAACTACTTCCAGCCTCCTGGCGAAGTGCCAACCTTCTTGGATGAGGATAACCGGGGTGGGTGCTTGTCATTCCTTCTCCTTCGCTTATTAGCGTAAGCGCTCTTTCTTATAGTAGCTTATGTAACCCTTTTTGCTTTGTTGTTGCTTGTTGCGCAGAGATGGATCTATTTCAAGTAGAGCACTTGGCGAGGCCGAAACAGGTGACTGTGAGGGTGCGCCCCTTAAGAGAAGGTGAGGAGCCCGTACTGGAGGCCACTGCGGGGCGCACAATGGAGCTCGCACTGGAGTCAGAGAATACTCCTTCAGTAACCTTAGAGGCGACCCCTGTGCGCAGTGTTCCCATCCCTAGGGAACAATCCCCAGAGGTGGAAATGTCGCGCAACGATTCTTCGGAAGGCGTGGAGATTGTNTATTTCAAGTAGAGCACTTGGCGAGGCCGAAACAGGTGACTGTGAGGGTGCGCCCCTTAAGAGAAGGTGAGGAGCCCGTACTGGAGGCCACTGCGGGGCGCACAATGGAGCTCGCACTGGAGTCAGAGAATACTCCTTCAGTAACCTTAGAGGCGACCCCTGTGCGCAGTGTTCCCATCCCTAGGGAACAATCCCCAGAGGTGGAAATGTCGCGCAACGATTCTTCGGAAGGCGTGGAGATTGTAAAGGTTGTGGATGCGCCAGAGGAGACTGGCCAGGGCGTGAAGCGTAAGAAGGTTTCTGGCGATGATGGTGCGGGCACCTCCAAGCGAAGACGCCACTTTATTTCTGGGGATGCATCATCAGAAGAGGATGTGTCGCCATCCATCAATGCGCAGGATACGGCTAAGACTTCCTCTCCCAAGTAAGTAACGAGACCTATGCCTCATTTTTTTTATTTATTATTTTTTTTGTTTATATCCTTGATATAATAACCTTGACTTCTTATGCTTTGCGTGCAGTGGTGAAGCTGCAGGGGGTGATGCAGCGCATACCGAGAAGTTGTCACCTGAGGCGAGTCAGGCTCAGGTGGATGAGCCTTCGAAGGCATGTGAGCATATGCCTGCAGAGCAACTGATAGAGGAGCTTAGCGTGGCTTCTGCGCACCAGGCCGCGTTGGTTGCTCAGCTTAAGGCCAAGTATGCTGGTGAAGGGAGCAGTAGTGCGCAGAAGGATGAAGAGATTGCACTGTTGAAGGCGCAGTTGGCTAGTGCTCATGCTGCAATAGAGTCAACAAATGCATACGCCCGGAAGCTTGCTGATGAGAAGATGTCGCTCTGGGCACAAGTGAGTCAAGAACGTTCTGCTTTTGATCAGTACAAGACCACTTGCCTTTGGGCATTGAAGTATATGGAGCAAAATAAGAACAAACACTTCTCACAGCTGGATGAATTCTGAAAGACTGTGGAGGATGCGTTGGAGAAGCAGGAGGAGAAGCTGCGCAAGCTGAGTATAGAGTATGATGAGGAGCCATACCCGCACTTGGTATCCTCCATTGCTTAGCGCAGGTAGCGTTTAATTCCTTTGCTTCCTTTTAATCCCATCGTATTTTTCAAACGTGTAGCATTCAATTCTTTTTAACTTATTGTCTATAATACAATGGGAATGTTGTTTTATTCGCAGGTAGCTAATCAGCCATGGTCTTCGTCTGGCTGCACTGAGAACATTAGAGTCCCAAGAAGTGGTAGAAGCATTTGGGAATGTTGTTCAATGCGCCTTGGCCCGTGGTAAGGCGGAGGCTGTGGAGGAGCTGCACGAGGGCAAACTGTTGACGGTGCCCATCGCGGAAGTGCCAGGTTATAATGGTGACGCCTACGCTGAGCTTGTCGCTGCTATGGAGAAGATGAAGCTGTGCGAGATTCCTCATATTGCTCGATTGGAGCGCGACTAAGACTACCCCATAGGTGTTATCATGGAGGGGTTGACCTTGGCGAGGCACACAGTAGAGGGCGTTGAGGCACAACTTGATTATTTCCTGAAGCCAGACGTGTCGCAGCTACAGGTACCTATTTTTGTCCACCCTCGTGACATCCTCAACCCTTTCGTCCTTGAGAAGGAGGTTCCCCTGAAGGAGTCCTTAGAGGCTCATGCTACAAGGCTTGCAAAGAAGAAGGGTGTAGCGGGGAAGGCCTTCCTTTGTGGCATTGGTGCAGCTCATCTTCCAAGGTCTGATGGAGTACCTGTGAGCGTGGCAACAGTGTCTCCTAGAGATAGTGCCTTGTTGAGGAGGCTGGAGGAAGCTAAGAGTGATGTGCACCAAGTTGGCAGCTCAAAACTTGAGCGTTCCCATAGTTTGTAGGTTTTTTGTCTTGTAATGAACAATTTTGTTTCATGTGAAATCTATGTTTTGTATAAACGCGTAGTTTATAATAAAATTGAAGTTGATTTGTATGCTTGTTTGTATTCTAATGTTTGTACTTAGTTTCTTGTCTTTGCATAAAAGACATCCAAGAATCAAACTTTTATCCAAACGTACTTAAAAGAGATTATAGAATCTATAATCACTTATAATTGTTTATGAGGTCCGTAACTTAATGTATATGCAAATAAAAAATTCACAAGTGTATGGGTTAACATGCAGCGTACTGCAAATACCATATCAAGGAGTCAAGAGTCTTGGCTCCAAATTTGTTAAACGCGCACAATGTGCATTGTTGCGTATCCATCGTGGGATGCGCATTGAACTTACGCCAACGTCTTGAGCGTAAGGTGTTTAACAAGGATACGTGATCCAATGTTGATGGGTTTGAACCCTCTTACTCAACGAGTTATTTAGTAGGTTTACTCATCCTATACCATCGTGGGTTTTAATAAGGGCATGCACGCCATGTAGGCAAAAAGTAATGTAACCACAACATTGAGACATAAGTAATATGTAATGTAAAGAAAATGTGTCACGGAGTTAGCTAGAGACCGCGAAATTTAATTAATACTTGCAAGTTTTTGTAAAAAAGAAAGTTATTTGCCTAAATGAAACAAAAACATAAATACACGGATATTTATTGAGCACTTACTAAAGTGCGGAGGTGTCCGTGTATGGGGCCGTAGCCTTTCCTAAAGATAGCATCTCTTGAGATTGCAAATGTTCCATGTGCGTTGTAGCTCATGGCCATCTTTGTCACGCAGCTTGTACGCGCCTTTCCCTAGTGCTTCCATGACCTCATAGGGTCCTTCCCACTTTGGTCCAAGTTTTCATGTATCTTCTGCGTGGCTTGCATCATTAGCGCGATATACGAAGTCGCCTGGTCTGAAAGAGATGTTTTGTACTTTAGCATCATAGTATCCCTTCATTTTCAACTTAGCTTTTTCCTCGCATATAGCTGCGCGTTCGCGCCTTTCTTCCAATAAGTCCAAGTCTATACGCCGTTCATCATCATTAGTTGCAACATTAACTTCCGCCGTACGCATAGTTGGCATCCCAATCTCAGCCGGTATGACCGCTTCTGTCCCGTAGACAAGAGAAAAGGGAGTATCTCCAGTGCTAACTTTGATTGAGGTGCGATGTGCCCATAAGACGTGTGACAATTCCTCCACCCATCTTCCTTTGTGTCTGTCTAGGCGCGCTTTAATTCCTTCGCCCAGACTGCGATTTGCGCGCTCAACCAAACCATTGGTTTGTGGGTGTTTGACCGACGCGAAGTGTTGTGTGATATTCAGTTTCTCGCACCAGTCTTTGAACGGGTTGTCGCGGAATTGTTTTCCGTTGTCCGAGATGATTTCCCCAGGTAATCCAAAGCGGCATACAATATTTTCCCAAACAAATCGTTTTACTTGATTACCTGTAATTGTCACCACTGCTTTTGCCTCAATCCACTTAGTGAAGTAATCTATGGCCACAATAAGAAATTTCAGTCCCCCTGCTGCAACAGGGAAGGGGCCCGCAATGTCGATACCCCACTTATAGAATGGCCATGGCGAGGTAATAGGCGTTAGCTCTTGTTGTGGTTGACGCGGGATGGGTCTGTGAACTTGGCAGTCGCTACATTTTCTTATCATATCCCGCGCATCGCGATGCATAGTGGGCCAGTAGTATCCTGACCGCAAGGCTCGTGCTATGACAGACCGTGGTCCCGAATGCATGCTGCATGAACCGGCGTGGATTTCTCGAAGTACGTAATCTGCCTGGAGAGGTCCAACGCACCGAAGCCATGGTTGTAAAAATGAGCGCCGATATAGGATACCGTTTCGAAGTTCGAAACGCTGCGCTGTGCTCCGTATCCGTCGAGCGTCCTTCTGTTCCTGGGGCAATATGCCTTTGCTTATGAACTCAATGATAGGTGTCATCCACGTAGGATCCTGCTCCTCTATCACCGTAGATACTTCCATCTCCGCGATGGATTTGTTCTTGAGGATTTCCACCAATACCTGTTTTGATAGGTGCACAAAGCTTGTGGATGCAATCTTGCTTAGCGCATCTGCCTTTTTGTTTTCCCCTCTAGGAACTTGTTTAATGGTAAACCTGTCAAACCCCTGGATTAATGACTTGGTCTTGTCGAGGTATTGGATCATGTTATCCTCTTTAGCCACATATTCACCTGACACATGGTTGGCTACTAGTCAGGAATCCACATTCGCCTCTAGGTTGCTTACACCCATTCGGGTTGCAATGCGTAATCCAGCGATTAGGGCTTCAAATTCTGCCTCGTTGTTCGTGGTTGTGAATTCAAAATGCAATGAATAGGTGAATTCCATTCCTTCTGGGTTGGTGAGGATAAGGCCTGCGCCCGACCCGTCCACGCATGAAGATCCGTCCGTGAATAGGATCCATGGTTCTTGTAGTTCTACCTTGCTACTTGATGATGGAGCATCAGTAGCTGGTTTCTCAATGATGAAATCTGCCAGTATCTGTCCCTTAATCACAGTGCGTGGTCTATAGGAGATGTTATGTTCACCTAGCAACACGCTCCATTTTTGTAATCTTCCCGATGCATCGGGTTTGGAGATAACTTGCTTGATAGGTTGGTCCGTGATCACTGCTATCGGGTGTGCTTGAAAGTATCTGCGCAATCTTTTAGCTGCGAATACTAAAGCCAGGACCAGCTATCACAATTCGAAATTTCAGGTCACTTTCCCAAGTCTCGACATTTCCTATTCATTGAATTTCAATTCAACATTTCACGTAAACAGGGTTTACGGATATTCATTTGACGAAACCGGGTAGGTTAAGTCACATTATCATTCATCGTACATTTCATAGACTAGGGTTAGTCTACATTGCATCACGACATCATTTGCATTCTATTCCACTCGTAGATTATATATTTTCAAGTTATACTTATTTATTTATTTGTATATAAATAATAAGACATGTTATTAGTTTTTAACCTAATGTACCAAACAAATTCCACTAGGGCACTAATATATTTTTATATTAGTTATTTTTCCACTAAGGTTATAAAACTATATATTATTTATTTTTGGTGGATAACCAAATAATAAACCTTTACTTGAACTTATATACACAATAAATTGTATTAACAAAGAGATACCTATCAAAATACCTAATGTTTATGAAAATTATATTTTTATAATTTTTACAACTTTATTATATCCCGTATTGTCCCGTTATATTTTATTTTTAATTAACCCGGTACCCGATAACGCTAAAATTACAAAACTATGCACTAAACGGTACCCCGTAAAATCAATGTGGGACAAAAGTGTGACAAGACCACCACCTCATGTGAGGTGGCCGGCCTTGGGGTCCTTTGGGACACATGGGGCTTCCAAATTCACCCAACTACATTCCACTATCTCATTTTACTAGTAATTCTTGCATGTAAAAAAAAACATAGATTAAAATTTTTTCCTACTCTCTTGTGTCCTTCATCCTTGCTCGTTCCATATCAAGAGACCAAAGGGAGACCACATTTTCAAGCACAAAATATTTTACAAGACTTAGAATACATCCATTACAAGGTTTTGCAATATAAACCTATGGATTGTTAGGTTTTTCTACATAAAAGTTATAAGGTTTTCAAGTAAGTACATCACCTATTTTTATAAGTTCTACCACAATTTCCTTGCTAGGTTTATGTACATTTATCATTTTTGAACTTGCACATGGAAAGTCTATACCACAAAACTTAAGTTGTTATCATTTTATGTGTAAAATGGATTCCTTATGAAACCTTGGAGAAATGGTTGAAATGGTGATGTTAGGGAACCCATGACACCCTAAGAAGGTGTATGGTAGATTAAGGGATGAGTTGATGTTGTTAGTAGTGGATTTGGACATGTACAAACTAGGTAAAATCATTTTTGGAACCATATGTAAACCTACTGTCCCTATTTTCAAAATTGGGTAAACTCAGTGAGTTTTGGTAAATTTTGGACCCAAGATATAGAAAATACATTCTTAGACGAAACTATGGCCTTTTGAATCGCTAAAAACGGACTTATAACGAAGGAGTTATGCCAAAAACAAAATGCTACTAGACTTATACATTTTCCGGAAATTGTTTGCTGATGTACGAATTTACTTGGCCAAAAACGAGCCTTAGACCTTTTCAAAACTTGCCAAACTATTGAAAATATGTTAGTATACCTTTTTACCTTTTCGGGGATATAAAGAACTTGAAAATCGGCCTTATAACGAATTAGTTATGATTTTTCGAAAGTTATTATTTTCACTAATAAACCACCAGCACTTTACCCAGAAATTTTCTAAGTATACCCAGAAACACCCATGTTGAGAGCTATTTTCCCGTCAATTGACTCAGTTCTGGAGTTTTGGACTCCAAGGAACAAAAGTTAGAGCACCTGGCCTAGTTTTCAAATCAAAAAGCCGTTTGTCATTTGGACTTAAAATGAGTAATCTACAGCTATCCAAACATTCATAAAAACTGCCCAGAAATGGCAGCTTTAGCCTAAAAACACCATACTTTTCGACCATTTATCATAAAATCTAGACACTTTGAGCAAAACTTCACTCCTGAACATATTTAGGCTTGGTGCTAAGCTTTCCAAAAATACCAATTTTATTTCCTAACTCTCAATATTCACTGATTTACAACTAGTTTTCCGAAGCCATTTTTAACCGTATTTCAAAAATTACTAAGTGTTATATTTTACGTCTAAAACCTATATTTCACTATTATTCACTATATAACTATTGTATAACATTATTAGACTATATGAACATGTAATATTCATTATGACCTTATACGAAGATATAAATTATATTTTCGACAACAATACATATTTTGAATACAAAACGAGTGGTATAGATTATAAGTGCAAGTGCATACATGAACCCATTTCATAATCTAAATTAGATTACATGCATTCATTTTAGGTTGCGGCTAGGAGTTGCACCTCATTTCTTCAGTTCATACATTACCGATTGTACCATCACTAGAGGTGAGTTTTCATAGCCCCGTTTACATTTTTATTGTTTTCAAATCCCACGGGGGAGAATACATTGCACCATTTTTCATACGAGCCTAAGTATCAAATCCATATACATTACTTAAGTTACTACATTGCCATGTTTTAAGTCCCCTATCATGAACCGTTAATTGTATTTAAGCGAGAGTGAGTGGATAGATCTATTGAGGGTGACGCCTCCATCCGTGTTGGGGTTACCAACAGTCAAACGGATGCATTTCATTTGATCATTGTTAGAGTGTCGGGCAAAACACTCTGAAGGGGCATTACCTACAGTCTAGCTTCGGGGTCATGAGCTTAAGAGATAATGTACAATTTTATCAATTATGTGACAGTTCGTCATTCCATTATGTGACAGTTCGTCATTCCATTTTGTGACAGTTCGTCATTCCCTTATACTTATGGTTATCGTACAATATTCATTTTCATAAACCTATGATTTCTCACCAACATTATTGTTGACCGTTTTAGCAATGTATTTTCAGGTTACTAAGATAACAACATGTGACTTGCATATGGACCATCATGGAGTCGAGGAGTCGACGCGTCTCACTGTTTACTTCAATGCACTTATGAACCGTTTGATCTTGTCGTTTTTATTTTCAATAAATGTGTAAAACCACTTGGGACCTATGTTGTAAACTTTTATGTTTTTAATAAAATGATCAAACGTTGTATTTACAAAACGACACTTTAGGTCGTTCAATGTAACCTTGTATGAGATGCCATGATCGTTACACCCGGGAATTCAATTCCGCTGCCATTTAATAGGTAAATTCAGGGTGTGACACCAGCTTTTCCATTGCGGTATAATTAATCTCCGTCTTCTTGAGTGCTTTGCTTACAAAGTATACTGGTGTTTGTACGGAGTTCCTATCTGTTAATAGCACCGCGCTGACTGCTCCATGAGTTGCAGACAGGTACATGATCAACTCTTCCCCTGGTCGGGGTGCGACTAGTGTGGGAAGTGCTGCTATATGTTGCTTAAGCTGTTGAAAAGCTTCTTCCGCTTCCACAGTCCAACGAAAGTCTCCCTTTTTTGTACACTTCGTGAGTGTTTTAAAGAGAGGAAGTGACTTATCCGCTGATTTGGATAGGAATCTATTCAACCTGGCTAGTTTTCCATTCAGGGACTGAACTTCTTTCAATGTGCGTGGTGAAGGGAGTTGGATGACAGCCTTTGTTTTTTCTGGGCGTGGTGAAGGGAGTTGGATGACAGCCTTTGTATCCGAGGAACATGCCTTCTGTAGCGCCAAAAGTGCATTTCTTGGGATTTAACTTCATGTTGATCCTTCCCAGCGTCCTGAATGTTTCTTCAATGTCGCGTACCAACTCTTCTTCGGTGTGGCTCTTTATGACAAGGTCGTCAACATAGACCTCCAGGTTGCGGCCCACTTGCTTTTCAAATGCATTATCTACTAATCGCTGGTAACTGGCGCCTGCATTTTTTAAGCCAAAGGGCATTTTTGTGTAACAATAGACACCCTGGCTTGTGTGGAAGGCAGTTTTTTCCTCGTCTTGTAATATGACAAAATTGAACTATGCAATTGACCTAAAACTACTCCTAACACAGAAATGATACTAAAACCAAACACCCTTATTCCTAAGTGATTACACTAATTCTAATGTTTAAAAGCCACGAGTCACCACTATATCACTCAAACTAAATCACAAAACACTTACTGAGTTCAAATCATCCAAAATCTACAGCTTTAACATACAAAAACTTAAAATCACAAAGCCATGTAACACACTACAGAAGCATTCTCAGTACCAACTATCATGTTCAAAAGTGAATCCAACAAGCTCAGTTACAAACATTTAAGCTAAATAATGATCAAAACACACTTAATGCCGCAATAGACTAATATGAATCAAAGATCTAAACTACAGCATGCTATATATATTAAAAAAAAAAAAAGGACTGAAAAGTAAACAAGAGATCTTACAATCTCAGTTCTCAGCTATCCGAGAACCTCCACAAGCTAGCCTATCTTTAAGATAGGCTCAATTCACTTCTGAAACACAAACTTCCACCACTATATCACCAAATTATCCCCAATACTTCTGATTTATTGAACTATATGACTAGAACTGATTTAAACTGAATACAAGCAACCAATACTTAACAAAAATCTAATGAGAAGCTTGGATTAGCTTCTTAAAACAGTAAGTAAATGTTGAAAACAGATTTGAATCAATGCTTTGCTTGAAAGTGAAATGACAAAGAACTTAAAACTGGAATTTTATTAAAAACTTAAAACGATTACAATATCTAAGCTTACAGAAACATTTAAACAAGCTAAAATTATTTAATCTAACCTACTCCTAAGCTACTACCTAACTAACTAACCACCTCTAATCGTTGGTGAGTGAGCGCTTTTATAGCCAGCTGGGGTGAGCCTTCCGAAGGTCCTAGAAGAAGGAATATCCACTGAATATACTTCAATTGATCCCTTTGTGCTTCTCTTATCCAATCATAGCTCTTGAATCCTGATTATGACGTGGTGTGCCCAATTAGATGCTGCCACGTAGCCCATATGTGCTTCTTACGCTTCCTGACACGCTCCTGACAACCTGACAATCTTCTAGAACCCCAATGATTAGACTTTAATGCCCTTAATTGTTGTAATTGTACGGGGTACAGTAACTAGGGTTTATCCTTCCTGGGTAATTAAGTGAATTGGGGGGCGGGAGTGTGAAATAGTATTTTATTATGTATTTTGACCCGTGTGTGGGTGTATTGACCAGGAGTGGGAAATGGGCTCGGGTAAAAATAATAAGGGAATGGGTTTTGGGTTAAAATAATAAGGAAATGGGCTTTGGGTTTATAAGTGTAGTGATTAGTTTTTAGGATAAAACTTATAAGGACCAATTTTGTAAATCATTGAATTATCAAGGACCATTTTGTCATTTTCTCAATATACTTCCAAGGGCTAAATATGACAATTGATGAATCTTCAAGGACCCTTATTGACTTTTAAGCTCAAATATGATCAATAATCAAGAAATCCTTCCCCGGCCTCGGCTTTTCACGCTCTTTCCAAATCCCGTGCTCGTGTTGTCGTTTTCCTTATGATTTTCGTCCGTTTATCAAAATATCCATACCTGCACATTAACAAATGCAAAAACACGTATATTTGGCATTTTTGGCTCGGTTTTTGGTCATTTTGGTCCGTAATTTAGGTATAAAAGTATGTGTAAAATAACACATACCATCTTCCTTAGCCATTTGGATTTGGTGGTACCCCTTGTATGCATCCAAGAAACATTTAAAGGGGTATCCGCAAAAGGATTCTATCTTCCATTCTATCTCTGGTAGCGGGTAGGAATCTTGTGGACATGCTTTGTTGAGATCAGTGAAATCCACGCACATCCTCCAACTACCATAACTCTTTTTCACCATTACTGGTTTGGAGAGCCAGTCATGGTAATAAACCTCTCGCATGATACCTGCGTCCACAAGCTTGTGTACTTCCTCTAGAATGGCTTTTGCGCGCTCTGGAGCCTGGCCGCGCTTTTTCTGCTATACTGGAGGGTATCCTTGTCGGATCTTCAGCTTGTGTTTTGTAATCGATCGTGGCACGCCAGTCATGTGCTTTGGTTCCCATGCGAAGATATCTAGATTCCTTTGCAAGAGTGCGCACACGGCCGCTCTGCCTTTGTCAAACAGTGATCCCCCAATCGATATCTCTTGATCTGGGCAATCAGGGTGAATGACGACCTTCAGGTTTGATACTTTAATTGCGTGCTGTTCTGGAGTGCGTGCCGTCTCGCATGTAACCGTGTTGCACTCTCTAGGTGATACAGTGGTATTGTAGAGGGTGACAATGCCTCCTTCTACTGAGAATTTGAGCATCCCATGCGCTGTGGACGGTACTGCGCGCATGGCTGATATTCCTGGTCTTCCAATAATGCCATTGTATGGCGAAGGAGATCTAATTACCATAAAATTCATCCAGGCCGCCGCGGAGTGTTGCTTATCATCAACGACTACAAGTAATTGTATTTGCCCCATGGGCCATATCTTTTCTCCTGTGAAGCCAGTCAGCGACGTCATGGCTGGAATTAACTGACTTCGTATCTCAGGTCGCAGCCTTTTGAAGCAATGTTCATACATGATGTCTGCGGATGCCCCTCCATCAACATACATGCGGTGGATATCATGACCCCCGGTATTTATCTCGATGGTGAGCGGTTCCACTACTGCGTTGTCCGCAGCCAGAGTGGGGAAAGAGATTTCATTCCCATAAGAAAACTTTTGGCTGACCTTTTGCCTAGTCTTTCGCTGCCATGATTGTATCATGTAGATGGTGTCAGCCTTGTCCTTAGGTGTCTCTTTCTTGCTCCCATTCTTCTGTTTGTCTTTTCCCTCCTTGATGTTCTTGACGAGGTGATCCAATTTGCCTTCTTTCACTAATTTATGAATTAGTTGGCGCAATTGGACGCACTCATTGGTGGTGTGGCCCTTTTGTCTATGATATTCGCAGTACCCGTTTCCTACGCGCCGATCCTCTGGGGTGCGCATTGGTGGAGGTTTCGGGAAGTTCGCACCTTCTGTCACAAATATCTCCCTTGGAGTCTTCGTTAGTGGAGTGTATTTGTCATTATCTCGTCCGCTCCCCTGAGTGCGGTAGCTTTTGCTGTGGTTGCTATTCTGGTCATTGGATTGTCTCCTGGGCTGTTCTTGTGACCTATAATTTGAGTAACCTTTCTTGCTATCCGCAGCGGCTGCTTCCCCTTGGATAAAGGACCTCGTGCGCTTCATCAGTTCATCAAAGGTTTGGGGAACTTTATCATTTAACCTTCTGATAAGTTCTGGGTTATTGATTCCATTCATAAACCCTGAGATCTTTAGTATTTCGGGGCATGCCTTAATGTGTATGCATTCGTCCTTATAGCGCTCCACATAAGCGCTTGTGGATTCCCCTTGGCGTTGTTTTACCCTAGCCAGTTCGACAGGGTTCTTGGCGCACTTCTTCCTTTGAGTAAAGTTCAAGCGAAACGCCTTTCGCAACTCTTCAAACCCGTCTATGCTTCTTCGTGGCAGCTTACTAAACCAGGTTCGCGCATTCCCCACCAATGTAGAATTAAACATGTGGCACCACACGGGTTGTGGCCAATTTTCGATAGTGGCAGCTGATTCGAAAATTTTTAGGTGGTCATCAGGATCACCCGTCCCATCATAAGTTTTAACATTGGCGGGCATGCACCTCCTCTTATCTTCTGAGAAATCGCTGATGCGCCGAGTGAATGCGTCAACCTTTTGGCGGCGCCAGGGACGGGACATGTCTTCGTCCTCCTCTTTATCGCGATATCTTCTCTTGGACTTCCAGTGTCCTGTTTCTTTGTCCTCGTTGTCCGAGGAGTCACTTGAGGATGAGCTTACCCTTTTGCGGCGCTTGCGCCGACTGTCCTCGGAATCCGAGCTTGAAGGGCTTTCGCTTGGGGAGCGCTGTCGCCCAAGTCTATCATGAACTCTTCGACTGCTGAACCTTGGAGGGCTTTCGCTTGGTGAGTGCTGTCGCCCAAGTCTATCCTGAACCCTGCGACTACCAAGCCTAGCGTGGACATTGGTACGCCTTCCATCGCCTTCGTACTCCTCCAGGTATTGCAGGTCAGCTGCTTCATCATCCACAACTTTCTTTCCGACCCTAGTGAACACTGGGAGTCGGCGGCTATCCTTCTCGCGCCTCTCCTTTCGGTGGCGCGGTGGGGATGTTTCATACTCAGGGTCAAAGTTGAGCCGGGCTTGCAGGCTCTGACTTGACCTTCTTTTCGCTTCCTGTTGCATAAGGGCCGCCAAGGCTTCGTAGTTTTGAGACACGAAATCACTTGGCGCTAGTTCAGGCGCGACTCCTTCTAGCGCGAGGATATCTGTTTCCACATCAGGACCCCTATCTCGATTAGGCGCACATGGTGGCTCAGTGGGGTCTGGCATCGTTGGATGGGGAGTGGTGAAAAGAGTGCGCTGTAGATCTTCCGCGCTAGCTGTTGTCGTACTAGCCTGGGTAGTCCCTGTAGGTAGTTCTACTATTGGAAAGATCAGATCTGGGCCTGATCCTTGGTGCCTGGGCGCACTGGTTGTCCCATAGGCCTGCTTAGAGGTTGAATCGCTTGAGTGCTTCTTCCCCTGTGGGTCACCATGTGTTTTCTTCATCTGCGGAGTCCGCTGGTTTACGTTTCCGTGCTTCGTCATTCTAGTTCTTAGTGGAGTTCTTAGTGTGGGGTCCCACGGATGGCGCCACTTGTTGATACAAAAGTTGGGCGTTCCTTATTTGGACTCCTGTTCTCGTACCAATTGAATATTACTGCTTGAGACCTACGCACTAAGAAAGCAAACAACACCGTTAGGCTTATCGTAGGATTGTCTCCCACGATTATCCTCCGGCGTGAGAGTAAGTAATCGGTTTTAGGGTTATAGTGAAGAGTTAGGGTTTTAGATGATACCTCAATGAGAGCCGTGATATTCTTTATATAGGCACGAAATCCTTGTTGGTTTCGTGTTCCTTACTCTTCGGCGTATCTCGCCTTATACAGTATATTGATCTTTATCCCATAAATAGAAGATCATTATCAAGACCATAAATAATATATTTGAGTTTGGGCTTTCGTGAGCCCAAATCGTTATTATAATAGCCCAAATCATTATTATGATAGCCCACGCGTGATGGGCTTAAGTGTTAGTGACGTCCAATGGTCGGGTTCGTGACCCGAATGCGGACTATACGTCATCAGTAAATAACACAAACCTACAAAGTACTCCACAACTCCCACCATCACTTGAGGAGTACACACCACCCGTGACTTACCCGAAAGAAGTAAAAGAGACTATAGGAACCCCAATAGAGGTAGAGACCTTGGAGCAAACACAACTAGATGAAATAGGTTTGAATACTTGTAGTCATAACCTTTATTTTAGTTCTATGGAAGTTCCTAGTTTTGATGAACCGGAGCCTCAACCAAAACCGTTACCTAATCTTCCATCCTTGGATGAAAATTTAGGAATTGAAATAGGTCCCGATCCACCCATCAAACCATATAGTACGGGTAGTTTTACGATAAAGGTAGTAGACTCTAAACCATGTGGAATGGAAGCCAATATAGGAGTGAACCATGACCTTACATACTTATATCACCCATTCATGATTGATCACAAGAAACATTATGGGTTTAAACCGGGTTTATTAGGTCAAGATGGATTCCCAACTAGGAGTCTCTCAAAGTTGATAGAAGATGATCCCTTTTTAAGAGAAACTTTAACTCACCCATTGACCAAAGTGAACTAGGTAAGGTTATGATGAAAGGAGCACACCCCTTTGAGCATATAATTCATCCACCACTCTTTCCTCACGAGGCATACTTCCACCGAGATGGTGTGTATCGCTACTATCACCGGCACCTAATCCTAAGTGTAGGGAAAACCTCCCTTATTTCCGTTAAATAAGGGTAGAGTCAGGCTCGTGACTCGAACAAAAACAAGCGCTTTTTGGGAGGCAACCCAAGCTTTATTTGTTTCTTTGTTTGTTTATTTGAATTTATTTGTTTCCGTATGTATGTTTTATTTTTGTTGTTATTGATTCATGTTTCAAATTAAAATTGTGAAAATGCTTTATTTTGTTTTTAACTTCGTCTTAACTACATATAAAGGTATTTTGCAAAAGATAAGTGTAAGGGAAATCTAAATTTGTTTTTAAGAACGAATTGGAACATGAATTGTAACGATATAAAATGAACATACATATTAGTATTTGTTCGAGTCAAATGCTTGTATCGAGTCATAATGAAATTTTACAGGATTCCAGGAATTAGGGTAATTGTTTTTTCCAGAAATTTTCCGGAAACTAAACATAAGGATTCTGTCAGATCAATTCTGACGGCGTCAGGCATTAAACCCTGACGGCGTCAGGCTTTGATTCCAGAAAGAGTTTTTAAAATTTAGTTTTTCTGCCGGATTATAAAAATTACTGCATCTTTAATTCCAGGAATCTGCAAAATTTTCATTCCATAAGCATTATATCCATATATAGAATTTGCCGCCGATTTTATGCAAAGGTTTGCCTAGATTGTTTTCTCAGGTTTAACAGGTTATGTTGGACAAGAAGATGAACATGGAATCAAGTTCATGACATCAAGCTTTTGGAGTCACTTTGATCTTGGAGCTTTTACATCATCTTGGAAGAAGATCTAACCATGTTACCACACGATCCACATCAAACGAATAAGGGGAGTATTTGTTTCATCTTTCATTTTCTACTTTTACATCTTTTATGTGAACATTGGGGACAATGTTCGGTTTAAGTGTAAGGGGGGTAAATGAAGACACCTTAGAAAATGCTATTACGCTTGATTTTTGTTTTGTTTAATGGTAGATGTGTAATAAAACCGAGAGAAATATTTGTTAGGGCAATTTTAGCGCCAAATTTAAAAATTTTTACAACATTTAGGAGTGAAACTTTAGGCATAATAAGCGTCTCATGGATAGGGAATTGTATGACTAGCACAAAAACCGTACCACTCAAAAAAATTTCCCCAAATATGTGAGGTTCACCCCTAGAATTGTTAGGAAAAGCATTCATTGTTGGTGCTTGTGTGTGTACCGGTAGTAATTAGATTCTAGAACTTGCGTTAGTGACCATCCCAAATCCACATGTGAGACTACATTCGTGTAGTTAGATTTACTACATGATAAGAGGCATTAGGATAACCCTTGTTTTTAAACCCGTATTATAATTACTTGACCAATGAAGCCAATGAACTTGACTAATAAAGTCAAGTAATTCTCCCACACCTTAGCGTTGTACTCATTTTTAGTACACGATACCCCTAGTACACCCCTCAGAGCCTATCTTTTCGTTTCTAACTTTAAGCATCTTACTTAAAGGAAGAATTTGTTTACAATCCACCCCAAAGGTACACCCAAATCACCTTAGCCTACCTTGTATGCACTCATCTTTAGTGCATTATTGTGACAACATTTGTTTAAACCCTTAGTTAATTGTCTAGTTGATTACATGGTTGCTAAGTCGAGTCATATCCTTGTACATATTGTTTTGGGACGATTGGGACTCATGGGTAAAGTACTAGTGTAATGGAGTAATGGGGAAGAACATCAATTATTACCCCCACATATGCGTTAATATTTTAAAGTACTCCAAGTTTTTCAATTATCTTAATTCGAGTCATTAGAATAGTTAATTGTAAAGTATGTAAAAGTTCAAGTGTAAGGGGAGAACCGAGGCCCCTATGATGTATTATTTTGGATGGTAGGGTAAGTGTGTATGAAAAAAAAATCGAAAAAACAAGAAAAAAAAAACAAAAAAAAATTGGAAAAAGAAAAGAGGAAAAAACATACGGACTACCATCCCGTTTCATTTTATCTTTATTTATGTTCATGTTATTTTCTTTTTAGCTTAAGTCGAGTCAAGTCTTGGCTTAGCAACGCCACTTTGTGCATGTATTTGATCAAGATAATTAACTCGCCACCAATAAAAATACCCTTTATTCCAACCAAACCGTGTTTATCATATCCCTACACCTAACATTATAACCCTTTGTAAAGCCCTCTTTGATAGTTTATCTTAGGTGCTTACGCCTAGTGGAGGAGGTTTTTGATCCTTTCCCAAGCCTATGATAATCTATTTGCTATGACAGGTAGTGAGTGATATTTCTTCCATTTCCATTTAGTTATATAGGTTTATAACACCCGAGAGATGAGAGTATCCAAACACTATTTGTGAGGTGCTAGTGTATGATTTCCGTGCTTGTTATGACTAGGGTTGAATGACTGCTTGTTGTAATTACTTTTATATAAGTGTTAAATGACCCCTAGCTCATATTTTGATTAGAATAAAAGCGCATTTGCTTAAGGACAAGCAAATCTCAAGTGTAAGGGTATTTGATGAGGCGAAAAGTGTTACGCCTTTAGGGGGTTATTTAAGCACTAATTCGTAATTATTTGATCAAATATTGCCTTAAATCGTTCCTTTTGTCATTTTAGGTACTTTGGAGAGGAATTCTGGAAAAGGAAGCATTTTAGACGTTTTTGGAGAATAAAAGTGAAGAAAACGACAAAGTCTCAAAATATGCTGGAAATTGTACCTGACGGCGTCACGCTTTACCAGGTGACGGCGTCACTCTTTGACAACAAGGTGGATTATTTTTGCACTAGACGCCCCAGAAAGATTTTGGAGATTTAACACGTGACGGCGTCACGTGTTACTGGATGTAGGTCGTCACGTTTTATCACAAAGGGAGACGGCCCAGAGAGTTTATAAGGGGACGGCGTCAGAGTTGGATCTGAGCAATCCGAGGAATGTTTTGGCGGCGAGGTGACGGCGTCACACCCTATAAGGTGACGCCGTCAGATTGTAAATTCTATATATATTCGTCTAATTTTCATTCATTAGTGTGCAACTTTTGGGAAAAACCCTAGCTCGTGTTTTACAGTATTTTTAAGGGTTTTTCACCCTTGAAACTTGGATGCTTAATTAAAGATAAGTCCTTTTCCAAATCAATCAATATGTCTATGTGTTGTTTGATTATATCTTATGCTTGTCTTTCAAAATTAAAAATAAAAAATAAAAAATAAATAAATAAAACTTTCACCCTTTTTTTAAAAATTAAATATCTCGCAAACCATAAATAGTTACGCCAAAAAAATACCGTCGCGACGAGAATTAAATTATCTTTCTATAGAAATGCATTGTTATATACTTTCGACGAATTTTTTTTTTCGATGAACTTTTTTTTCCTTCAAAATTTCCGCCTAGAAAAATCATATATGATTTGTAAAAATCATATGTGATTCGTTAAAATCAAATCATATGTGAGTTTTTACGAATCATATATGATTTTTACAAATCATATATGATTTGTAAGAATCATATGTGATTTGTGAAAATCAAATCATATGTGATATTTACGAATCATATATGATTTTTATGGGCGGAAATTTAAAAAAAAAAGTTCGTCGAAAGTATATAACAATGCATATCTATAGAAAGATGATTTAATTCTCGTCACGATGGTATTTTTTTGTAGCTTGAAGATTTACCGTTTGCAAGATATGTTGTTTTAAAAAAAATGTGGAAAATAAAAATGGGTGGCTATGATAATTCAATAGTTCTATGGCAAATATGAGTTCTATATTGATCTCATCTCTACAAACCAATTGTATTTAATGCATTTTTCAACAGTGTCATTTTTAGTTACTGTATAATTCTTTCCCAGTGTATGTCGTGCATGTGTTTGCAAATTAGGATTATCACAAAAGTTTTCTTCAGCCACATTTGGTTAACTTTGTAGATCTTGATGGTGACACTGTGAATATCAAACTAACGCTTCATATTACGTTTTTATTATTCAGTGGTTGTGGTTGCCATTTGAGGATAAATGAAAACAAACAAGCTCAAGAAGATCAAATACGAATAAATTTTTGTTTGCTAGACCACTTGGTATAGCAAATATGTGTGGAAAAAGTTGAGTGAAAACTAAAATTATTCACTGTTTTGGATTGAAGGTCTCGACTAGGGGTGAAAACGAGCCGAGCCGAGCCCGAGCCTGCCAGAGCCTGCCAGAGCTCGAGCTCGGCTCGTTTATATATAAAAAGCTCGAGCTCGGGCTCGAGCTCGTTTCGTGCCTCATATTTTGAGCTCGAACTCGGCCCGTGAAAATTTTCACAAGCTCGAGCTTGGCTCGGGCTCGACTAATTTATATGACATTTTAAAAAAACAAAGTTCAAATGGAGCTCGGCTCATCAATTACATAAGGCTCGGGCTCGTTTACAACTTTTAAGCTCGTTTATACATATAGACAATGTATATGTGTATATATTTTTAGGGCTCGTTTAGGCTCGCGAGCCTACTCGAGCTTTTTGTATAGAGCTCGGGCTCGAGCTCGATTATTAAATGAGCCCAAACTTAGGCTCGAGCTCGGGCTCGAGCTCGTTTAGGCTCGGCTCGTTCGAGCTTTTTACCGATCCGATCCCGAACTTTTCACGAGCGGCTCGGCTCGTTTCCACCCCTAGTCTCGACACAAGTAAAAAGGAAAACTAAGGTGAACCAAACTCAACTCGACACAAAACACATCGCGATACTTCCATAGTGGTTCGACCATAGTGGGTTTCGACTCGAACATAGCCCAAAACTTTAACAAGCCAATACTTAAGTTTTTCTTTAGTCATTTGAGTTTCAAAATCTTAAATAAGTAATCACATAAGCTAGTAAATAAGTGAATCGATTTGAAAAATAAGTCATATATGTCAATGTGTAATATTTTGTGATAACCCATTTGGATACTCAAGCTAAGCGTATAGCATATACCTTAGTTTTAAATAATGGTTCATAGCATGCATAAACAAAGTTTAATGACGTTAAAGGTTTTACGGTAGCATGTAGAATCAAACAAGAAAGTGTGTATGTAAAATAAAAACTACACCAAATGAGATATACATGAGTTCTTATATTAAAAGGTTCCTTACAGTGAGTGTGGGGATGAGTGGATGTCGAGTGGTAAGCAATACTAAACCAAGAAGAAACCCAATTTATTTATCTCCTATCCTTCCAAGCGTATACCCAACTAGTTCCAAGTTTTTACCCAAGACACCAAAGCTTACCCAAAAACTCTTCTTGCAAATACTTGTAGTTGTGTATGAAACTTGAAAGTGAAAAGTGTGTGAGTTTAGGCTTATGCCAAGCTCGGTCATAAGGAAAACAGGGGATGGGTTTGCTAGGGTTTGGTGTAAGCATTTAATGAGACTTGTACTATGTTCAGGTAACCAAGCAAAGTGTTATGGTGTTGGGTGAAATTTCAAACGATTGTAAGCTAGAAAGAGGGGAAGAAAGCATGGTTTCTTTGTCCTTGTTGTATTATGAAACACACAAAACCATGGACACAAGCTTGTTTTGAGAGAAAACAAGCAAAGAGAGGTGGTTTTGGTTGAGTGTTCGGCAGAAAAGCATGGGAGGGAAGAAAAATTAGTCAAATGTGTCATACAAGTGGTATATGTATTATGCATTTGTTTTCTTTTAGTTTTGGTCTAAATTAAAATGTGTATATCTAAAATGAACACGTTCGTATTTTATGTTTTGTGTTTGTGGTGTGATTTGTTGATCAAGCCGAAAGAAAACACGACATACGAGAATACGTACTAGAGACATTAAACGAGGTTCACAACTCGACGTGTTTGATTTATGTTGTGTTTGGACGTATATGGTCCAAAGCGAGATGTGTACATACAAAAAAAAATATGTATGCGTTTGTGTTTATTGTGTTTGGTTGCAAAAAGTCGCGACACAATAAAATTACAAAAGAGTGGGAAGCTAAAACGTGAATTCCCAAAGTGTTTTATGTATCCCGTTTGAGTTTAAACGTGAGTCGGGATGTTTTAATTACACGTTGGAGATCTTTATCGTGTAAAATATGTTTTCGAGTGTGCTTTTATACATAAATTATAAAAACATAAATATTTATTACAAAATGTGTTTATTAGACTAACCATACTATCTATGGGTCGGTTCGTGCGCGAGCTCGTGTTTCAAGTAAAGTGAGATACCCTCTCGTTGTTTAGTTTTAAAAAAAACTCATAAATGATTAGAAAAATTAGTATCTCGCATTTTCTGATAATAATAAATAGCTTGATATATTTCAGTGTGCGGGATAGCTTCCCAAGATTTAGTCAAGTGAGCTAAACCATGCTCATAATTAAGTGTGTAATAATAAATAAGGATTTATTATTAAAATAGTGTTTGGAAAATTACCGATTGTCACAGTCTTACCACCTAAAAAGGGAAATCCGTCCTCGGATTTCAGTTCGAGTCACCCGATAGCGTTGAGAATAGATGAGGATATTAGGTCGATGGTTGTACAGGTTATCCAGTAGGTTTTTAGGATACAACCTTGAAAGAACGGTGTTGGTTTCTATAAATAATTTGCCGGTTGGTTCAAGAGCGTATTAAGTATTGCATTCGATTAATCAAACAGGTATTAAAGCAAATCAGAAATTGTTTCCGAGTAATTAAATCATGTATGAGAGTAATTTGTGTAAAGAGTTCGAGTAAACTAAATAAGTAAAGTGTACATGTATTTTTATCCCAAAATAGTTTAAAACAAGTAAAGTAGGGGCCATGAACTCATAGTTTCAAGAAAAATATTAGTTGCTACTGCTTCACTCACAATACCATTAAAAAGACAAGTGGCTACTGCTTCAGTCACAGTACCAGGAAAAGTATAAGTATTGTTCCAATCCAAGTAAAGTTTCAGAAAATATTGTCTTCAGTCCAAGTAAAATTTTAAATGCAGAGGGTACAGTTTTTGATTAAAGATCAGAATGTAATCGTCATAATGATCGGTACAGGCGCTTATGGTGAAAGCATGTTCTAGTCATATGTGAGTTTATGAGCCATTCGGCAGCTATTGAACCCAGGAGTTGTTTGTTTGACGATAAGATCTTTCAAAACCAGAAGTAAAGAAAATGGGACATTATAGGGTTGGGTTTTCGTAAGTAATCCCGTTGATTGTGTAGGTTGCCTTATGATGGCTAACGATGTAACTTGTCCTCGAAAATTAGAACAAGATATGAGACTAGGTTGGCTTTACGTGACAAGGTTGTGTAGAAGCCCATCTGGTTATTGTGTTTACTAACACGAATTTCCATATGTTGCACTTCTTTTGTGTACTCACACGAGTTTGTACTTTCTCGAAAATGAATGTAGAAAATCAATTCGAACGTAACTCTATTATAACCACTCTTAGTATGTCAAAATTCACCTCTGAGTAGGACATAGGTGATCAGGCTATGTCCCACTGTCCCTCGGTTGAACTTAGATGATCAGTCTATGTTCAACCGAGGTTCAATGAATTTTGAAATGCTCAATGTAGTTATACTAGTAATATGTCCCAATGCTTTTAGAAGTTGTTTGGAAAGACTAAGGGGCTATTTAATTTTATTTATTAGCTAAGGACTTATGGGCCCCACCCTTTGTTAATGCGTCTGTGTGTGGAGGACACTCGAATTCACCCTTTGTCAATACAGATATACTAAGGAATTTAGTGGGTCCAAGAGGCAAGAACAAATATTATTAAATTAATAGGACCTACTTCCCTTCCCCATTCAGAAAAAATAAACAGTCCCTAAGACAAGTGTCCAAACTCAGAGTTGAGTAGTTTATAAAACGGTTTGCAAAATAGCTTATAGAGTAGTAGGAAATCAAGTTATTGCTTTCAAGATAGTAGCAAACGTTGTGGTTTGATTACGATATGTTAGTTAGCAATGCAGCCCGAGGGATGGCAGTAAAATGGTTCATAGCATGCATAAGCAAAGTTTAATGACGTTAAAGGTTTTACGGTAGCATGTAGAATCAAACAAGAAAGTGTAGAATCAAACAAGAAAGTGTGTGTGTAAAATAAAAACTACACCAAATGAGATATACATGAGTTCTTATATTAAAAGGTTCCTTACATTGAGTGTGGGGATGAGTGGATGTCGAATGGTAAGCAAGACTAAACCAAGAAGAAACCCAATTTATTTATCTCCTATCTCTCCAAGTGTCTACCTAACTAGTTTCAAGTTTTTACCCAAGACTCCAAAGCTTACCCAAAAACTCTTCTTGCAAATACTTGTATGTAATAACCGGTACTTTTCCTAAACCTATTTTCTAGCCAAATATTTTATTTTACGTTACCTGAGATTTTAAACTTCTATTGCATGTTAATTGGGCTTGAGAAACATGAGATATATTGAGAAACGAGAATTTTATTCCTTGATTGAACCAGCACAACCTATAAAACTCGAATCGTATCGCATTTGCCAAATTTATTGAATTAAATTGACTTCGGTAAAAGTTTTGAAGTTTATACTTGAATTTATTGGAAAAATTATTTCGTGAACAATGGCGCAAGTTTCGTAATTTTTCGAGTCTGTTTGCTATGTCGAATGAGCCCCAAACCGTTTTGACGGAAAGTATTGCCAATTAACGACTTTGGTCCCCCCCCTCCCTTTTGTTTCAATTTCTACCCTCACACTCCTAATTTCCATTTCACTCCCTCCTCCTTTAATATAAAAACATTTTATTTTACTTAATTATTCATTTCTACAAACAAAACACACACACCTACACTCAATTCATTCATTCATTCATTCTTTCTCTCTCTCTCTCTCTCTCTCTCTCTCTCTCTCTCTCTCTCTCTTGATCTCGCCGGCCGACCACCCCTTCCGGCAACACTAGCAGTATCCAACGACCCTCTCCGGAATCTTCATAAATTCCGGCCAACTTTTCCGGCCAAATAATTTTATCTTCCAAACTCATAGATCGGGTCATCCCGAACCTTATTTCATCAGTCACTCGCCTTGTACCACCCTCACGCATCACCACGCGCCACCACCGAGACCACCAACCACCACCGCGACCCTCTCACCCTCTCCCCGATTGTTTCCGATGGTAAACCCACCCCACGCGCACCCCTTTTCATATTTTGATAAACTTTTTCAAAACCCTAGTTTTCATATTTTTATTAATTCCGGTTTTTAGTTAAGTTTTTATTAATAAAATGTTTTTAAACCTTGTAAATCGTGTGGAGACTCTTTGTTTCACCCTCGTACGCCACGACTCAGTTGACACGCCTAGTCAACTCGTGTGACTCGGTGAGATTTGTATCTTTTATTGTTGTTTTGATGTTAGATGATGATGATGTAGTTATTTGTGGACTTGGGTTGATTTTTGGATGCGTTTGGTTTGTCCCTTCTCTCGGCCGAGAACCAAAAACCCACGTAGGGTTGGGCCGTGACTCGTGGTGAGTCACGGCGAGACTTGTGGTGTAGCTTGGTTAGGATTGGGTATTGTTTTGGAGGATTGAGATGGATTTGGTTGCGGATTGATTTAGACCGAATGGGTGTTGGATTTGGATGTGGATTTGTGTAGTAGTCTTGGTATGGATTAGATTTGGTTATGATTGTGTTTCGGCTTAGACTTGGATTTGTGATTGGATTGTATTGTTTGTGTTTGCATGGGATTTGGCTAAACCGAGAGCCCCAACGGCTCGGGTTGAGTCGAGCCGTGACTCACGGGAGTCACGGTAATGTTTTATTACTTGTGTTGTTTATTTATTTATATTTGGTAAACGGTTTCGGCTAATTTCTATTAAAATGGACTAACAATATCGAAATGACAAAAATAATAATAAGTAATTATAGTTAAGTGGTTGAAACATTTGGATTTGGATTTGATATATTATGACGATATATGTTGTGGACAAGGATTGGACATATTGGATTTACGATACTAGTTATTTGGACATTATGGACCTTTTGGTATGAACAATACGAAACGGTCGATAAAACTAAACAACTATTATTAACGCGAATAATGTGTCCAATTATATAATAAACTTGTGATATTTAGCGATAAGTAAATTATTCAAGAGTCGTTGACTCAGGAAAACGTTCAATAAACGAGCAAGTCATGCCGAAATTTCGTAAAATTCTTTATTAGACTTAAACCATTTGAGATTTATTAAATGTTCAAAAACATTTTCAACTTTTATTGTTTTCAACGTTATTTTGGGAAAACGGGATAAAGCCGAAACTAGTTATTGTTGTTTGTTTGTTTATTTATTCTTTCTCCGATATTACTCTTTCTTTTATTCTTTATTTTACTCTCGTCCTTTTCGGGTCATCGTTCATTTCGCCGACTTATTCCCTTCCACCTTTCTTGTCTTCCACATGAGACTTAAAACGCCATTGGAACTAAAACCTTTTATTGAAGTATTGTTTATTGAAGTATTCGAGTATTATTTATGAGTTATGCCATTTAAATTGATTAGGTTGTGCTGAGGTTCATTTGCTATGACGTATTATTTGATTGGTTGCTATATCTCGTTTCTCTGCTGTTAAGGTGTGATTTATGGCCCCATTTTAACTTTTTTTAATTGTTTATAAACCCTTGTGGTGTGATACATGCTTTTAAATATTTTCTGAGCACAATTGTTTATTTGTATGCTATTCCTGATTGGTATGCTTTTCCTGATCGATATGCTAAGTAGCTTTGCCTTGCCACTAGCANTGGTTGCTATATCTCGTTTCTCTGCTGTTAAGGTGTGATTTATGGCCCCATTTTAACTTTTTTTAATTGTTTATAAACCCTTGTGGTGTGATACATGCTTTTAAATATTTTCTGAGCACAATTGTTTATTTGTATGCTATTCCTGATTGGTATGCTTTTCCTGATCGATATGCTAAGTAGCTTTGCCTTGCCACTAGCAAGACCCTCAGATCATGAACCATTAATCACCTGCGGGTGAGCGCGAATATAGGGATATAGGCCTATAGGAATTGACCCTCCCGCCATGTGGACTAAGTCCGGCCCACATGTGTTGTACTATATTCGATTTTCGCTAGGTAAATGGCAAGTACCTAGCTTGAGGCCCAGGGGTGGTACCAGGGCAAAAAATTTGAGGGGGCAAATTCGAAGTAATAAAGCATGCAAATATATTATCAGAAAATGAAGTGCCGCAAACAATTACATAGCATCTTTCTTAAAAGTTACGAAAAGTTAAATACCGTCTAACACAAGTGCAACAAAAAAACTGACATACAGTCGTTTTAAATAAAAGTAACAAATCATTTCTTTGGCGAAAGACCACGACGATTCTTCATTGCTTGAAAGTCATTGCAGATGCATTGTCTAAGACGACCTTTCTTATTCCTTCATTATGGTCTGCCAAAACTTTAGCAACTCTTTGAAGTTTCCTTTGTTGTTTGATTCATTTGTTTCGTCATGACCATGAAACGCCAAACCTTGATGTAGACATAAACGAACATAGTGAGTAGAAGCAGGCAACGTAATCTCATATCGAATTCTGACTTCCTGACCAGTATGTTGTTCAGAATTCATCAAATCTTCACATGCCCGTCGTGCTTTATTATGAGCACTATGTATACCTCCAACATGAACTAGCAAACTTTCGGGCTTTTCCAATTACTAAAACCCCCAATTGTGAAAGAAGTGTCATCACATTCCTCACCATCATCGGCACATAAGTAACAATATAAACAAAACACAACATCATTTTTCACACTATATTCCAACCACGATTTGTATAAATCAAACCAACCTGGGTTAAACTTCCTTTTTATCTTACCAATCATCTTTTGAGGAAATGCATGAGCACGAGGTTGACATGGACCCCTCTTCAAGTACTCTCTTTGAATGTTCTCACAGTCATTAGGATTGTACTTGGAAATTCTTTTACGAGTTCCAGGATCCGCGGGGAGATCATCAAGGTTAGTTTCTTGACAAACCCTTTTGGAACTTTGCTCAGCAATTGAGGTTTGCTGAAAAGTCAGTGTCCGTATCACAAATTTATCCATATCCCTTGTTTACATTCACTTGTTAATAGAATGTCTAATTCAATAAATCACTTTACTCATATCAATTTGCTAAGTAACTGTGATTATTTTTAGAACTTGCATGCTTTATTAGAAATAAGGCCAAAGTGTTATAAAAAATACAAGTCTATATGATTCTTAATAAGACACTTTTGTAATGAATAATATATACAAACATAAACTTGAAGACAATCTAGGCATCTAGCACTAAACACTCACCAGTCACTGTATATGCTATGCAATCATTCACTTGTTATGGTTTGATACAACAGTATACACATATTAATATTCTTAATATCTTTCGTTTAATATGTCTTAATTCTGCCCTCTGTACATAATATTCAAAAGTAACATCCTACTTCAGTCATATTACTCAATCAATTACAAATTTACCATACTTAACTCTTATTGTTAGGCAATTTGTATACAATTACTTGTATTACATTAACACCAGCTTCTATGTGGATTCTTGGCTACCTTTAAGGGCCTCTTGCTATCGGTTTTGCTAACATCGCACTACGCATGCTTAGCCATACGTATGTAGCCCATTTGTTCTCAAGCATATGTCGCAAAACAAAAGAAAGTATTGGGGATAACGCTACCAAAACTTGTGTTTGCTCTTGCCAACCTCTCTCCCAATCTCTTTCAAGTATTGGCAAGAGTACACTATCAAAGGAACAGCCGCATGGCCAAATGCATATAATAGATTCAATCTAAACACCAAGCTACCATCCACTTAAAACAAACAATCATTCTTAGTTTCTCTCCAACTAACTAACTGTGCTACTGTGGTGTTACAATGTATAACCAAAAGTAATGATGAATTATAGCCAATTGCAAAATAACACAATTACACCAAGTTAAGATATTGTCAAACATCCACTTTAAATTATGTAGGCAACTAAGAAAAACCCCTAAATTAGATAAATGGCTACTACCTTAAACTCAACCTTTGTGTTGACCGGTGTTGGTTAACGTTTTGCATGTCATGAGCATAGCATTATCATATTACAATATTATATGCACAGGGATGTATATTTATTGTTGGTTACCCGGTATTTGCATATGTTACTTATATCTTCCAGATTAAAGATCTTGTGCTCAACTTTATTTACTAAACCTATGGATTACACTCAACCTTTGTGTTGACTTTTAAGCATGTTTTATCTCAGGTATCTATCTAAATAGCTATTGAAGCATACTTTGGGCACGCTGGAGTGGCTAGGACTAATGGAGTCTATCTATCTGTGGCAGCTTATCTATCTTTTACTATCTTTCTTTCATATCATTCGTAAAACCTTTTTATGTGTCTTTTGAATTCCGATGCAAGACTTTGTTTATTTCCACTGCAAACCTTATTTAATTTCCGCTGCTACTTTGAGAAGGAGTCTTGAACTCCGAATGGTTTTGTGAAATCGAATGATATGTTTTAATTATTTAAAAACGTCTCGTTACGAGGTCGTTAACTATGAATGTAACTGTTTTACCCTTTGAGTAATACCCCTGACTATGTTCAGCTGCCATATTCGAGTTGGGGGTGTTACATTGTAGTTGTGTATGAAACTTGAAAGTGAAAAGTGTGTGAGTTTAGGCTTATGCCAAGCTCGGATATAAGGAAAACAAGGGATGGGTTTGCTAGGGTTTGGTGTAAGCATTTAATGAGACTTGTACTATGTTTAGGTAACCAAGCAAAGTGTTGTGTTGGGTGAAATTTCAAACGATTGTAAGCTAGAAATAGGGGAAGAAAGCATGGTTCCTTTGTCCTTGTTGTACTATGAAACACACAAAACCATGGACACAAGCTTGTTTGGAGAGAAAACAAGCAAAGAGAGGTGGTTTTGGTTGAGTGTTCGGCAGAAAAGCATGGGAGGGAAGAAAAATTAGTCAAATGTGTCATAAAAGCGGTATATGTATTATGCATTTGTTTTCTTTTAGTTTTGGTCTAAATTAAAATGTGTATATCTAAAATGAACACGTTCGTATTTTATGTTTTGTGTTTGTGGTGTGATTTGTTGGTCAAGCCGAAAGAAAACACGACATATGAGAATACGTACTAGAGACGTTAAACGAGGTTCACAACTCGATGTGTTTGATTTATGTTGTGTTTGGACATATATGGTCCAAAGCGAGATGTGTACATACAAAAAAAAATATGTATACATTTGTGTTTATTGTGTTTGGTTGCAAAAAGTCGCGACACCATAAAATTACAAAAGAGTGGGAAGCTAAAACGTGAATTCCCAAAGTGTTTTATGTATCCCGTTTGAGTTTAAAAGTGAGTCGGGATGTTTTAATTACACGTTGGAGATTGTTATCGTGTAAAATATGTTTTCGAGTGTGCTTTTATACAGAAATTATAAAAACATAAATATTTGTTACAAAATGTATTTATTAGACTAACCATACTATCTATGGGTCGGTTCGTGCGCGAGCTCGTGTTTCAAGTAAAGTGAGATACTCTCTCGTTGTTGAGTTTAAAAAAAAACTCCTAAATGATCAGAAAAATTAATATCTTGCATTTTCTGATAATAATAAATAGCTTGATATGTTTCAGTGTGCGGGATAGTGATTTAACAATTATAGTCCAAGGCAATACGAAGGAAGTACGTATTCCCGGGTCGTGGTCCCAACGAAGGTATGAATGCAATTTCGGTTCGAGTTGTGATTGTGTGAATTAAATAGTGATAGAATGAGATAATTTGAAGTTTTAAGACTACGAGTCATTCAGACCCGGGCGATGCCCCGGGCTGTATATGATGGTATTATATATTTAAATTGTTATTGTTCAGCACAATTTTTTGTCATTTTGATCATGGATCCGTCATTTATTTTCGTCATTTTATATTCGGGATGTATTTTTGTCATTGTATATATAAGTTGTCATGGTAGCATACATTTTGTAAGCATGATATATATTTAAAATAGTTTATTGACATGTAATCTTTTAAGATGTATTTTTTACGTAATATTTTTTGTCTATTTATTTTGGTATTGACTCTATCATTTTTTATTGGAACTAACTAATATTAATACATTGGGCTAATTTATAACTATTTATTATGATAGTCAACAATGCCCGGTGCGATGCACATGTGCTGTATAGAAGTTTTCATAGATTTAAAATACGTGCGATGCACATGGGCTATATAGAAGTTTTCATAGCGTAATATTCGGCATTTATTTTCGTCATTTTATATTTAAGTTTTCATGGTGTCACACATTTGCTTAGCTTTATATGTACTTAGAATACTTTATTGAGTTGCACATGGGCTGTATATAAGTTTTTATATCGTAATCTTCAGAACTTATTTTCTTCATTAGATATCTAAGCTGTGATGGTATCACATTTCTAAGCATGACACACATTTAAAATAGTTTATTGACATTAAAAGAGTATATGTGAAGAGATTTTTTTGAAGATGTTACATTGAAAACAGTCTCTTCACATATAATTTTTTAATATGTATAAGTTACATAAATTAGTTTAAATATGAAGCGATGACATTAATGTTGTAGACCTTTTATATTCATCCACGTGCAATGCACACAGGTTTTGACCGCCTCAGGACCCACGCGATGCACACAGGTTGGATCTAATTGTTTTTTTCGTAATGTTCGGAACTAATTTTCGGTTCATGTTTGAAACTCTCATTTTTTTGTGAAAGACGGACTTCGTTGTTCAAATAAATTACATTATTAAAAGAGAACTATAAAAAATTTCTTTTTAACAAAACTATAAAAACATAAAACATTAAATTGATTAGTATATTCAAGAGTATAAATTATAATTCGTATAGTAAAATATTGCATGTTTAATTTGTAACGTACTATTAATATGAATGCTAAGTATTCATCTGTATTGACACCGGTGGCCGTGGCGTTGTTCTTCTTGTTGTTGTCTTTGTCGTTGTTGTTCATTGACATTTTGCATGTTTTGTTCTTGATACAATTTTCGTGACTTGTCGATCTCTTTCTTGAATGTGAAGAGGTTTTTTGCAAAATGTTATATTTAAATGAGGTTTTTCATATGTAATCTTTTAATGTGAGTAAGTTACATAAATTATTTTTTAATTAATGCATTATTACAACATTTTTCCATAAACTATAATATCGAATTTGGAGCATTCATTAGTAACTAATTCTAAGTATTTACAGTATGACGACATGAATCACATGATCTCAAACTCAAATGAATAATGCTTACCTCGTGATAGGTGTATGATAACATTTGAAATACAATTTTCTTCTCCTTTATATACTTCTTCGATTTAGAAGATTCTCATTGTTATAACGATAGTGTGAAGATATTTTTACTATATACTACCATTTGCAATATGTAACATCGACATAATTTACACAGTCATATCAAATATCAAAGTCACGCAATATTTCAAGAAGTTTAATTAAGAAAGTGACATTAACACAACGCAAGATAAAAAACTACATTAAGAGCACAAATATTAAAATGCACCAATAAAGTGTGGTAATAATTATTGACTAAAAATTGAATGCTCGTCACATTATTTTCAATAAACTTACTTGCTAACGAATCAATAGTATTAGCCCGTTTATCGGTATTACATGAAGTAAAATATTGCATGTTTAATTTGTAACGTACTATTAATATGAATGCTAAGTATTCATCCCACCGGTGGCCGTGGCGTTGATCTTGTTGTTGTTGTTCTTGTTGTTCTTGTTGTTGTTGTCTTTGTCGTTGTTATTCATTGGCCTTTTGCATGTTTTGTTCTTGACACAATTTTTCTGACTTCTCGATCTCTTTCTTTAATGCTTCTTGATGCGCTACAAAAAATAGATATAGTTGATCGTTAGTAACTTAAATACAGTTAATCAATATATTGCATTTTCGATCAAAGTAAAAATGTCCGTGCATGTTCCACTTAATTGATAAGACAACGATGTGTAGGATCTCTTAAACCATTAGGGAAGATGATGTAACTACCAAATCTCCTAAGCTACCATCTTTATGTCCTACATTGTTACACACAAAAAACACACGTGAAATTTACATAAAATAATATAAATCAATATGCTAAAAAAGTAAGACGATATGATGCTTATTTTACTACCATAATAAGTTGTAGCCTAATGTGCACGCGGTGTGGAGGAAGTTGTGGTTTGTTGTGTGTGATTTTTGACACATTATATAGTTGATAAAATATTTGTAACTCATGGACAGGAAGGTAAAAAGACTAACCACTAATTGGTGTGTTTAATTTATGCATTCATGACATTTTTGGTTTGTATTCTTTGAGGTTTAGAGATGGCTTGAAACATGTTGTACTGTACAAACTTTTGTGCACGATTCCTATGTACTTACTCTTATGCATGACTATTAAATCAATGTACTAACACATGAAGCTTGCACATTTCACTTTCAATTCATGAAACATTTATTGTGAGCACTTTGCATTTATAAGACAACTTAAGCTTTTAGTATATAAGATAATAGCAAACATAAACTAAAAGGAAATAATAAAGCATATAAGACAAACACGTAAAACACAAATAACCTAAACGCAATCTAATCTAAAAGGTAGTCGCAAGTAACTATTCTAAAACTAGTTATACTAAAAGTAAACCAACAAATATACTAATCAATAAAGGCAACTAGATTATTATAAAAATGATTTAAAAGATATATATGGAAAATATGTTTGCCAAGTGACGTAAATAAGCTCATTAAGTGTGGACTAAGGTTTGATGACGAATTATTTTTCTTAAACAAGATTATTTCCTCACAACGTTGGTTTATTTTGCAAACAATTCCTTAAAAAGAAAATAATTACTAGATGTGTAATTTGATTGTTTTCCGGCTTTTGCCCTTCAAATAATAAAATTCTAAATCTAAATAATTTTTCCAATTATTAATCACAATCCTTTTTATAAATCCACACTTAAATCACATATCCGTATCACTTAACAAACACTAAGAAGCTACTCGCTACGCATATCAATTAAACTAATAAAAACAAAAAGGTAAACATTATCTCAATCTACTACTCACTTATTAAGCATCAATAGATCTACTCACTAAACAAATAATCCAACAAACGTAGTCATATTAATAAGCTAATTATCTAAAAGCGAAAAGGATGAGAAAATAGAACCCGATCTAAGAGATGAGACGAAATTAACCACCCGATTTTATAAACTTATCAAATTATAAAGTTTATTTCTTTAATAGTTTTAACTTCACCAAGTAGTAAATAAAGTTTTTGACTTTAATCACTAATTAGCTTCATAAAAACTATAAAAGCTATAAGCTTTATTAATAAGCAAGCTTATAAAACCCTTAAGCTCCAGCCTTAGATGTAGAATGATAAGAAACTAAGAAAAAATCAAAACTTTATAAAAGGTTAGAACCAAATATGTATTAATATGGACCAAATAAGCTATGGAAGAGCTTATTGGTTAAGAAAATACTAATTTTAAGTGATATAAACTAAATAAAAGCTAAAAGTTTAAAACTTTATGTTAAAAACCTAATAGATCTAAGATAATAAGCTAATTTTATATGAAAAACTAATAAATTTGCAAACTTTTTATAAAATTTATATTAAAACTACTAGATCTAATATAATAAACTAATAGATGACTTTATATAAAAGAAAAACTAATAAAAATCAAGTATTTTTGGTTTTTTTATAAAGTAATTTGTAAAACAAATATTAGATCTAAGTTTATAAAAGCTTTAAAAACTGAGTAGTAAAAGAGAGTTTATTATAAAAAGGCTAGATCTAAATAAACCACAAAAAACTATTAAGCCAAAATACATTTTTAGATGAAAAAGTAAATAAAATGAAGAGATGAGAAGAAGAGAAATAGGCTAAGTTGGATCATTAAGAGAAAACATCATCTTCATTTATAAGCTAAAAAGATTACAATAAAGTTTTTGGAAATAAACTACAATGAGCACTACAAATAAACTACAAAATTACTCCTAAAAATAAACTACTACTACTCTAATATAAAAAGTGCGTGTAAAAATTATGGAGAGAATGATATGTCTAGCTCTTGGATCTGGTGATGTATTTATAGCCAATCATTGGCTGTCATCTCATATTCTCGACTAGCTTATAGACCCGCGGAATCCGTGGGATTTTAGAGGGATTTTGATTAAAAGACCTCTGAAATTCACGGGTATTTTTAGGTAATGTCGAAAAATGTAGCAAATGACATTGTATATTATGAGGTTATAAGTGAGAAAAATACACATTTGGATAAGCAAACGTAAAGTATTTAGTTGATAATAATCAAAAATACGTTATATGGAACACAATAGTCCAAAATCTAAAAAAAAAAGATGGAAAAACAATGCTACAACAATTTTCGACCAATTATTGATAACTATTGCATTCTTTCCACCAATCAATTTCTTTCGTCTCGTATTACCCTTAAAATTGTAATCATGTAAACACAAAGATAAAGATGGAAAAACAATGCTACAAACACTCAGAAGTGGCCCTTTTGATCCTTATCAAGTATCTCATATAAACATAATAAAATAACCCAATCCCTATATATAGATTCACATGAAACAGTGCATTTTAATGATAGATAATGAATAAATGTAATAAATGTAAATACCATGTTATACACATGCAAAAATAAATCAATACAAAATCCTTTGAAATCTGCAAAAGAGTTACATTCTCTGGTCCAAGATATGAACCATCTTCCATGTGTTTCAACCATTAATATCATGATCAAAAAGTTCATTTTCACCAAACGATGATGCATGATTCTTGTGTGTTCTAATTTGTGCCTTCTTTGTTATGTGTTCAGTGCTCGTAAACCCAATACACTTCCCACAATTTTTAAAGAATAGACTCGTTAAAGTCAGGAGCCACTGTAAATTTGTGCTCATTCACCTGTCATTTTCAGTATTCATGACTCCCATGCAATCCTTATGGTATAGGTTCTTGCAATGCAATTCTGCAGCAAAAGACAGATCAGAACAATAAGTTTTATGCTAACCAAATCATCACCAATCAACTATCTCCTACACCATTTGTTGTCCTTATCAACATGAATTCTAAACAATCAAGACATGAAACGATGAGACAGAGTAACATTATTAGTGAGCACAAGTGATGAATCTTCATATGTAAAGATGCACAACATAACTTGCTAACACGACCTGTGAAAATCATACATTTTCCACAACTTTGGGAGCTTCATAACCCACCATATTGAAGTTCTAATTATACAAATCGAAGAACTAAAACTTCTTCAGAAAGTTTTGTTGCAAGTAGGATGTGCGGCTTCTTTTAAAACTCTAGGTTGCTCATATAAAATTAAAAATCAATGACTTCCTTATACTCCTTCCTCATTTATATGATATAAGATAATAATAAACTGATTGTTTCTGTATACTTCATAATTTTTTAGAGATATAATCACGGTAGGAATGACAACATATGTCACCAATGCAATCGGGGATGCATATTTTGCATTATGTAATATTGATAAAAGTCAGGTTATAACTAAGTACCACAAACTTGCATATTCCACTACTGGTATTATAATGTTTATGTTGTTTATGATATCATAAACATAACAGACAACTATATTCGTGTTATGACCCATGAACTGTAGCTTACAAACAACTCTTAAAATAAAATACTTCAAGCTTGAATATGTGGAACTTTCATTACCTCCAAAAAGAGTTAACGAACTATTTCAAATTAATACGACATAAGGGTCACAATTTGAATTGAACGGTGGATAATTTTTATTTAATTTTACCAAGATCATTTAAGAGACTTCTATAAAGAATAATGCATATGGATAAAAGATAAGGGCTTATGTTTGTTTTCCTTATCAAAGTCTACACTAACAGATGTCTTTGAAAGCATGTCATAATATTAGGAGTCACATAGCAGACCATAGTGTAAGGAATCGCATACCTAGTATAATAAAGAAACAGTAAACTTAGGTGTTTTGTCACTAAAGCTATAACTAACATATAATTTGGTAACTGTAGCATGATAGACGCTTTGGGTTAGAATGTTTCAAGTAGTTCAGTTTGTTGGGTTGAATCGAAACACTTTTTGTAAGAAACTGAAAATAATCTAAAAAGATTTAGTTTGTAAGAAACTGCAAATAATTTTTAGGATAACAAATAAATTAAGAGGTTCTAAGTAAATAAATAAAAATCATATTAAATTTAGAAAAATGAAGGAAATGGAAAATAATATAACAACTTGCAACCTTATTCACCCATTACTTCCTCAGATAGTTCTTTATTTTACATTTTTACCCAACTTGCCCATTAGAGATTTAACGTAACCAAGTTTGACTCATACCTACATAAATTGGTCAACCTTGCCACAAGTAATATATTCAAGACGAAATGTGAAATAAGATAATAAGCAAACCAAGACGGAAACATATGTACCTTCCTCCACTCGTTGTATCAGACTATTAATTATGTAGCATAGAAAAGTTAAAAGAGCCCATTGTACCCTCATCCTGGTTTCAACTTGCATTCCATGCCAATAATGCTAATCACTTCTGGATAAGAATAAAATTATGAATCCGCTCAATGTAGTCCCTTGTAAAACGAATAGAATGTGTATCAGTAGAGAATATTTGTCAATACAATAGTCGTTGACCTTAAATCAGGTACACTCTAGCCTAAACTATACAATCTGTTGTGTTTTGGCATATACTTTAGAGATATGCCATTTCCCATGCGGCCAACATATATAACTTTAAATAACTAATTACTAAATTGTTACTGGCACATTTGAATGCTATAATAGGCTCACAACTGTTTTATGGCGTACCCTAAGCCATGAGCATATTTCAACCGAGGTATCCTTAATAACCATGTTAAACGCTTTACAGGGAAGCATTTAAAAACTAATTCCATTTTAGGGGAAATGGCCATAAATATTCCTCAAAGACACTTCAATTACTGTATTTGTTTGCTTAGACACTGAATCTTTAGGAATATTTATGGCCATTTTCGTGAATGCATTTAAAAACAAATTCAGTAATTGAAGTGTCTTTTGAGGCTAAGTTTAGAAGCATAAATACACTAAAAACACCAGGCTTTGAGATTAAGATTAGATTGTGGGCTGTCTAAAAGTATCTTTTATTAGAGAAAATTGATTTAGCAGTTAGCACAAAGATTTTTCATTACATCATCACAGTAAAGAACCAACTAAAGAATTAAAGTGACCATGAAGAGTGAGACTTGTTGGACATGGATCTTATGATAAGAAAAAGGAGTGTCGCAAAGTCTTATTATCGTTATAAATTTAAAGCATAGGTATATATTAGTGCATTATTACCTCAGCACCGTAATCTTCTCCAACAGCTCCAAATGGAACAATGGCGGCGGCAAGCTTTGCTGCCATTCTTACTAATTCATTTTGACCATTCCAAAACAACTTGTATTCTTCACACTGTGCATGCACAAAAGTAAAGTTTTTCAATTGAAAACATACAATGAACAAAACTATCTGCATAAACCTGATAAGAATAAACATGCTGCTTTATTTCATAACAATGTATATTTCAAGGTTACTAATATTTTTGACTTTTTATTAGGGAAAGGTAAAATTCATGTAGATAATGGAGAAGGAGACTTCCTCCATGCCTTCTGATTAACAAAGTTTACAAACAAACTATAGTAACTAAAAAAACGACTTTATATTAATTTTCAAATATCATCAACTAAACATTGAACGGCAATATCCAAACGCCTATTATGGTACGGGGACGAAAATACGATTTACAACTCGATTACCTTTGTATATGGCACCAATTAAGTCGAGATGCTTATAGTCAAAAAGACATGTTAGAGTGCTGCTATGCATTCAATTTAAATCCTAGCATAATGGTGCAATGACAATATATTACTAATAGCTTGAATCGGATACTAAACTAACTTATACAATTAAGTACCTGCCAAAGGGTTTATCCCCGCTAATTTGCACAATCTAGCAGTTTCAAGCTTAAGTCGCTCCTGCAAATCCATGAAATTGTATTAAGAAAAATGAGAATGGCAAATGATTGTATTCCATGGGTTCATAAAAGCAAATTGCTGATATTAAGAAATTTATTAGGAGGTAAACCTAGTCATGTCAGAGTTCAATTTATATGGGAAAACAGTTGCTAATTTCTTACTTTGTGTAAGTAAAGAATTAGCCTTAAAGTCTAGTTGTCTAGCAGTCGTCAACATCACTTATACAAGTCATATTTTGCATCATTGTCAGACACCGGAATATGAATTACAAAAGAACATGACAAATTGTCACCTGATCACAAGCATACCGTGCCTGGATAGCCTTTATTTGAGGTTGCAAAGATCGCATTGCCATTGCAGATTCCACCTACATAGTAGGTTAGATATTAATGCTATCGAAGGGTTTTTATTCAACCACTATTATACAATTAGGAAGCAAATTTTTGAGAAACAAACCTGCTTCTTTGACAGAGGAAATGGCGCAGCCTTCACAAGAACCATCAAGGGTATAAGTTATCAGCTTTTCATGAACAATTTGCCTAATACATTGTAAAAAATAGGATTTAGTTACCATTATAAACATCAAGCAACCACACTTATTAGCCGGTTTCACTTGTACCTCAAATCAACTAATAATTTACTAATTACTTTTCCAATAGCGAGAAGAATGATATACATATTTCTCACGTGCCACATATTATCGTCCTCATGCAACAAATAGATTGAATAGTAACAAATGTGATGGGGTATACAAAAATGTGCTATGTTGAGAATTTTACCATATGAAATTAATTTAACTTATATATTAAAAGTTTTACCAACCTCTAGTCTGAAGTATCTCACGATCTTTATCTTAACTTTCCCCGATACCCCAATTGATTCAACAACCTCCAAGCTCTGCTTTTGCGAGCCTAAGCGTCACGCTGCACCCTATCCATAGAGAAAAACATAATCAAACCAAAGGTGCAAAAAGTGATCATTGTATACAAAAAAGATAGCAGCTTTCATATGAACAGACAATTAAAATTTAAAAGTCAACTGAACATGTTTTAGCAAACTCAATAAAAACAATTTATGAATGGGGCGTTTCATCAAACACTTGGCGTGTGCTATAAATCAAATTGAATTCATTATCATATACATAGCAATTAGATGGATTGTTGAGAGTTGATCTAAATAAAAAAGATTTACATACCTTCAAATTGAATTGCATATGCCCCTGCCCAAACAACAATAACAAAAACGAATATCGAAATTAAGATAAATTCAAGGTATCAAAATATAACATTTGAATGCTACAACTGATTGATGGTGGAAACATAAACAATAAAGAAAGACACATACCAATAGGAGAGAAACCATACATAACAAATAAATGATTAGAATTAGTAAAAATGATAAACAAAGAAACTTACAATAAAAACCCAAAATAAGTTTGCCTCGAATCAGGATCATTGCACGGTTTAAGGTTCTTCCAACAAAGAAACTCACAATCGAATCCGAAAATAGTCTTTGACTTAAATCATTAAACATAACGGATTTTAGAGAGGAGCGTGTATAATTGATTGTCTAGTTAATGGTGATTGAATATTTAGATGAAAAAGAGTTTTCCAACCGTGTAAATAATTTATGGTGATTGATATTTACATAAATAACAATTTGGTCAAATTACCTGAAAATGTATGCAACTTGCCACTTTTTCTCATTGTATGTAGCTTTCTTTTTTTTCCCAATGTGTCACTAAACTTGCTAAATTCGTCCATTGTGTGTAGCGGTGACTTGATTCACCTGCTACAGCAGGTTAACCTAACGGTCGTTAGGTTTATCATTGCACCGTTAGTCCTTTAGACTAACGATCGTTTATCATGACTACATACAATGACAAAAAGTAACAAGTTAGATGACTTTTATAATTTTTAAAATTTATGTACGTTTTTTACACATTTTTGCACACATTTTTATACACACATTTTTATACACGTTTTTATGCATGTTTTTATACGGATTTTCATACACACATTTGTATACACATTTTTATTCACGTTTTTATACACACGTTTTTATACGTTTTCGCTATTTTTTTTGCGTTTTCGCCAGTTTTTTTGCGTTTTCGTCCAGTTTTTCGCGTTTTCGTCCGGTTTTTCACGTTTTCGTCCGGCTTTTCACATTTTCATCCAATTTTTTTACGTTTTCGTCTATTTATTATGTTTTCGTCATTTTTTTCACGCTTTCGTCAGTTTTTTCACGTTTTTTGTCCCTTTTTTTACGTTTTCGTCCCGTATTCGTGTTTTCGTCCATTTTTTCGCGTTTTCGTCCGGCTTTTTACAAGTTTTCGTCCGATTTGTCAATTTTCGTCCGTTTTTTCATGTTTTCGTCCATTACTTTTTACGTCTTCGCCAAATTTTTTATGGTTTTCGTCTGTATTTATGTTATTCGCCCTTATTTCACACTTCTCTGACAAAGAAGGTAAAAAACTGACAAAAACGCTAAAAAAAGTAGTAGACGAAACACGTGAAAAAATTTGACGAAAAACATGAAACAGACGAAACGTAAAAAAACGGACAAAAACGTGAAAAACAAACGCAAACTGGAAATCCTGACGAAAACGCTAAGAAACGAGACGGAGAAACGTACAAAAACTCGAAAAAGCGTAAAAAATGACGAAAACGTGAAAAATCTACGAAACATAAAAAGCGACGAAAAACATAAAAAGAAACCAACGAAAACGTCAAAAACTGACAAAAGGTAAAAAATCCGACGAAAACATAAAAAACTAAGCAAACTAAAAAAAATGACAAAAAACATAAAACCCCCTGACGAAAACGGTGAAAACGCCGCACGACAAACCGCGAAAAAATGGACGAAAACCGCGAAAAAACGGACAAAAAACGAAAAAAACCGGACGAAAACGTAAAAAAACGACGAAGAGTAAAAAAACCGAACGAAAAAGTAAAAAAACAGACGAACTAAAAAAAAGACAAAAACGTAGAAAGTGTGGTATAAAAACGTGTGTTTAAAAAACGTTATAGTCAAAAATTCTGTATAAAGACGGTGCTGCTCATAAAACGTGGTGAACATGATGTGGTTTATAAAAACGTATGTAAACCCGTGCATAAAATGTGTGTATAAAAAACGTGTGTATAAAAACGTGCATAAAAACGTGTATACAATGTATGCTAAGAAAATCCGTATACAAACATCGCATAAAACGTGTATGAAAATGTGTGTATAAAGCGTCGTATGAACAAAAGTGTGCACAACACTGTAAAAAACGTACATAAATTTTAAAAATAATAAAAGTCATCTAACTTGTTACTTTTTGTCATTGTATGTAGCCATGATAAACGATCGTTACTCTAAAGGACTAACGGTGCAATGATAAACCTAACGACCGTTAGGTTAACCTGCTCCAGTAGGTGAATCAAGTTACCGCTACACACAATGGACGAATTTAGCAAGTTTAGTGACACATTGGGAAAAAAAAGAGAAAGCTACATACAATGGGAAAAAGTGGCAAGTTGCATACATTTTCAGGTAATTTGCCCTAACAATTTCCCAAGCATGTGAATAATTTAGAACCGTGGTTTTTAAAGCTGTGCTTTGTAGGTGTTGTACAGTTTTGGAGCATTAATGAATTATTGACCAATAGGAGAGAAGACACATCATCACATTAATTATTTTTTCTGCTTCATTGGCTTGTAAATTATTTAGGTTTATTAGATAAAATACATTTCTCTCGATGCTTCCAAAGAAATACACCTCATTAAGGCCACGTGGCGACGATTTATTGGTAGATGTAGCATCACTAGTGGTGAGGTGGCAGGCTCCAATTTGCTGAAATTTTGCATTAGTGCGTGAGAGTATGGAGCAAAAGCTGTACGCGCCTTTGTTATTTATATTTGGAGAGTGGAAGCTCACGTGAAGCCAAAACAATACCAATTCATTTTGCATTTTCTAAATATTGAAAGTGACATATGCATGCTACATGCCCACAATCTTCATTTTGTTGTAGCAGACCACGTGCAAGTAAATTGCATTTGCCTTCAATTTTGTCGTGACATCACCAGTCCCCATGTGGGATTATTTCTTTATTTCATTTTCTTTCTTTTGTCGAGTAAACCGAGTCTTCACATGCCATATTTTCACTTCAAAGAATAAAATATCCAGCGGTTTTCTTATCTTTTTGCTCGCTGGCCTCGTCTCATCACATGATCAATCACTTTATTTTATTCTTCTCATGCAAGGCTTCAAATGAGAATTAATATTTCATTTTCGCTGGTCATTTGGTATCTCATTCATTTGTGTTCTTTGTCGCATGTGCTAGTCTTTAAGACATCCATCAAGTTGCATTGAGTCTTCACACTTGGGCTCTTTTCTACTCTTGGACCACGTATATTTTTCTCACGAATGGGCTTATGCAATATTCATCATATATGTGTCCAAGTTGGGCTTGGTCTAATCTTTTACTTTTTCGACTTTTGCCTCAATGCTCCAAATAAAATTATCGTTGATCCCGTAATTTCGTGCTCTTTCCAATCTCGTGCTCGTTTTGTCGCTTTCTCTTGATTTTTGTCCATTTTCTTATATATTCATACCTGCACATTCACAAACACAAAAACAAGCATATATATGGCATTTATTTATCGGTTTTTGGTCCGATTTATAAGGTAAAAGGTATGTGTAAAATGACACATACCAAAATCCCCCAGACTAAGGTATTGCCGTGTCCTCACGCAATGTAATCACATCACGCTTTTGAGATAAATAATTACACAACTCTTTTTACTAACTTTGAAAAGTAGCAAGAACGTTCAAAAGAGATTTCAAAATCATTTATTCTCAAAAACGCCCCGTTATTCCATTTTATTCCATATACTAACTTTACACTACTATTTTTGTATTTTTCACTTTATTCATGTGATGGTATGTTAACTTTCATTATTTTGCAATAACATTTAGGGTCATAAAGTAGAAACACGACTCAAAGAGAAGTGACCGTACGGATAAAATTCGTCATCCTTGATTTTTCACAAGCTGCCAAACTAAGCTTATAAACGAGATCACAACCTACTTAAAAATTAGATGCCAACACTACCCATGGAAGTTACTTGTGAAAACCTCTCGCTCCCATATTTAGTGTATCTAGATTTTTTTTTACTTATTTTGAGAAATGAATTGCTTCATATTTTCTCGTTCCAATATGTTTTAATCCGATAAAGATACCAAGAATTAAGACGCTAAGTAGTTATTCATCTTCTCTCAAGAACCATTGCGTTAAAAAAGAGGTCCACATCAAGGATTTTTGATACATATACACTCTTATTCACATATAACGAAGACTTTGGAATCATACATCATAATAGACATAAGTTGGGGAGAAACTCACGTGCACCTCATGTGCCCGGTCTAGGACCATTCACATGCACCACGCGCCACCAACTTGTCTAACAATTAAGCACATATCCATACATCTCATTATTGAATTTTTTATTTCTTTTTCACTTTTTCTTTTTCATACTTTTCTTCGTTCATTTTTTTCACTTTTTGAATTCTTTCACTTATAATCAAGGAACTTTAACGGGTAGCTCCGAAACCTCATATATATAACACAATACTCTTGACTTGTATCCTTGATGTGTACCCAATTTTTAAAGCAAAGATTCTTTTAAGAAGATAAAGAACTAAATTTCATCAAAACCTAAATATCTTTAATTATTTATACACAAGATATGAGGTGAAACAATCTGATGGGAGCAAAAGGCCACAAATACCTTCTATGAGCTCTAAAAAGAACCAACTACTCCACGTATGGCATCTAACTTCTAAATAAACTCTATTATTTCTCGTTCTTTGCATTTTCAAAGTTCTCAAATAATGAGACCCGCGAATACTTAGCCGATAATCAGCCACACATATATAAAGTCAGTTACGGAAACATGCAAACTCTAATAAAAGAATTCGCGTTTTCTAGCTCCTTATGTAAAAGACTAGCGAAAGCTTTTAAGCTGCACATGTATAAAGTCAAGTACGGGAATTTTGCAGATTCTTAAGAAAGAATTCGCGTTTTATAGCTCCTTGTGTACAAAACTAGCACAAGCTTATGTGATTATCATTTATTAAGGGAACAAGCTAGGGCTCAACACGCCCTATCAAGTCAAAATTTTATTCCTACTCTCGCCAGATGGAAAGTCAACAAGGTGTCAAAACACTTATTATATTTTTGCATAATTTTTTCATTTTTTCACATTTTTTGTGCTTTTTCATAACATTTTCATCATTTTTTCATCAAATTTTTCAAAATTTTTCAAATTTTTTTTTTCAATTTTTTCAATTTTTGAGGAAAAACGGGGTTGCGAGAGTAAACGACAAAATGAAAGTGCAAGGTCAAATCGAATCGAAGATTCACCCCTCAGACTAAAGATAAACATTGTCCTCAATGTTTCAAAGGTAGGGGTAATCTGACGAAAATCTAAGGCCATTTATTAGTTATGCCAAAGATAACGTTAGTCGATAAGATTTTGGATATATGGATGAGCAACGAATGATGAAACTCGAGTTGAGCCAAGCAATGAGCACGAGAGTCTTCATTATTCGGGCAATTCCTGGACATAAACAAACAACAAGCACAAAACACGAGAAAATGGAAGAGGGAGCCCTCCTCATGGTTATTTATTAGTAAGAAAATAAGAAAGAAAAAGAAAGGATAAGCATGGGGTGCCTCCCATGAAGCGCTTGTTTATTTGTTAACCGAGTCACGTAGCTTGACTCGACCCCGAATTTATTTGTCCTTAGGGAAGCAAGTGGAAGAAAAAAAAAATCTCAATCGGACTTTCGTTCAAGATGTTTGGATAAACATTGAGGTACTTGAAAGTTCCACACCGATGAGATACCCACGACGCTAAAGAGATAAAACGGTGATGCCGGGGTCAAAGATAACATCCTCACTCCCGATGGAGTGAAGGAGAGGAGAAATCACATTAAATGTGAAGAAGGGAAGAACGATCTTGATAACAATCAGAATAAGATCTTCATTTTCAAAAGCAAATTTATCATTAACGCTCTGTTCAACAAATACCTCGGGAGAGAGGATCGGGATTGTTTCTTCAATAAACAAACTCTTATGATAGAGTGCTCATCCCCCCGGGTTAGGATCTTCCTCAAAATGATCATACTCCGGTGGAGATATGATATGAATGAGTTCATCGGAGAACCCCTCGTCAAGAGAATCACTTTTATGAAGTACGTCTTTGAGTACGAGCTCCTGAAGGATATAAGGAAGCGGGGGTTGTGCGGTACTTTGTGAGCTATAAGTTTGCACCTCGTCCATTTTGGTTTCGGACTCATCACTCTCCTCGTTCTGAATATCAAAGATAGGATTGTCTGATTTAAAAGTAAACTCTGAATCAAAATCAAACAAAGGATTCGTGATAGTCGTATCAAAAGTATGTGAAGTAGAATCAAAAAGATCGAAAGGTTCCTCGAATACCATTGGGATTAAGACAAGGTCATCAAGTTTCTTAAGAGGATTGACGTCGACTTCCTTGTCCCCCATTGACAAGGTATCTAAAGGGTTTTCAATAAGTTGATTGATCTCTGATTTCTCTTTTTCAAAAGGTTCATCCTCATCACTTTCATCGGAGTATGAAAAGTGGATAGTGTTAGGATGACCTGGTCCTTGTTGGTAATATTGATTTATATAGCTTTCTTTCTTGCCAAGGACCTCGAGTTATGCAATCTCTACGGGAATAGAATCGGAATGATGATCACTTAAAACAGGGGAAGAGTCATAAAGGACTCCGGTATCCCACTGATAGTGATGTTGTGTCATATTCTCGATCAAATCATAGGCTTCTTGAGGAGTCTTCCACATGAGATTGCCTCCGGCAGCCAACATGATTTTGTCTCGATCGATCATATTTATGCCATGATAGAAGGTTAAGATTTGATCAAGGAGCAAAATTCTATGATCCGGACATCTCTGCAACAAATATTTGAATCTCTCCCAAGCTTCAAATACTGATTCTTTGTGCAATTGCCGGAAATTTATAATATCTCTTCTAAATTGCATCGTTTTTGAATATGGAAAGTATTTTGAAAGAAACTTGAGGCACATCTCGTTCCAAGTATGAATAGAATGGGTTTTAAGAGTGTAAAACCAAGATTCGGCTTCATGGGTTAACGAGAAGGGAAAGATATTCAAACGGATGTTGTCTAGAGAAACTCCGTTTTGTTTAAAGAATTGAGTGATCGATATAAATTTGTCCAAATGATGATTAGCATCTTCATCTTCAAAACCATGAAATTGGCAAATTTGTTGAATAAATTCAATCATATGATCTTTTAAAACAAAATCGTTTGTTGGAGCGATCGGTCCTCCTCTACCAATAAGTGTTGGACGATAGAAATCCTCCATGGTCCTTGGATCATGGGGATGAGATGGTAAAGAATCGAACATGGTGGAGAATTAAATGATGAGAGGATAAAGAAGAATAGAATTAAATGGTTAAGAGGATAAGAAGATAAGAATTAAACGATAAGAGAGGGTAAAGAGATAAGAATTAAACATATAAGAGGATAAGAAGATTATTTTTGGATTTTATATATATAAAAGATAATAAGATAAGAAGAAAAATATTTTTGGATTTTATAATAATTTGAAAAACAAACTAAGAACAAAATTTGAAAAGAAAAACAATTTTTGAAAAAGAAAATATTTTTGGTTTTTTTTTTGTTTTGTAATTTTTTTTTAGTTTTTATAAAAATATTGAGAAAATATTTACAAAGAAAACGATAACTTCTCGGGGAAAGGTCTTCAAAACACCAATCAACGAACGGGAATCAAAAACTCACTTCAAACCCTCCCCGGCAGCGGCGCCAAAAATTGATTTAACAATTATAGTCCAAGGCAATGCGAAGGAAGTACGTATTCCCGGGTCGTGGTCCCAACGAAGGTATGAATGGAATTTCGGTTCGAGTTGTGATTGTGTGAATTGAATAGTGATAGAATGAGATAATTTGAAGTTTTAAGACTATAATAGCAAACATAAACTAAAAGGAAATAATAAAGCATATAAGACAAACACGTAAAACACAAATAACCTAAACGCAATCTAATCTAAAAGCTAGTCGCAAGTAACTATTCTAAAACTAATTATACTAATAGTAAACCAACAAATATACTAATCAATAAAGGCAACTAGATTATTCTAAAAATGATTTAAAAGATATATATGGAAAATATGTTTGCCAAGTGACGTAAATAAGCTCATTAAGTGTGTACTAAGGTTTAATGACGAATTATTTTCCTTAAACAAGATTATTTCCTCACAACGTTGGTTTATTTTGCAAACAATCCTTTAAAAAGAAAATAATTACTAGATGTGTAATTTGATTATTTTCCGGCTTTTGCCCTTCAAATAATAAAATTCCAAATCTAAATAATTTTTCCAATTATTAATCACAATCCTTTTTATAAATCCGCAATTAAATCACATATCCGTATCACTTAACAAACACTAAGAAGCTACTCGCTACACATATCAATTAAACTAATAAAAACAAATAGGTAAACATTATCTCAATCTACTACTCACTTATTAAGCATCAATAGATCTACTCACTAAACAAATAATCTAACAAACGTAATCATATTAATAAGCTAATTATCTAAAAGCGAAAAGGATGAGAAAATAGAACCCGATCTAAGAGATGAGACGAAATTAACCACCCGATTTTATAAACTTGTCAAATTATAAAGTTTATTTCTTTAATAGTTTTAATTTCACCAAGTAGTAAATAAAGTTTTTGACTTTAATCACTAACTAGCTTCATAAAAACTATAAAAGCTATAAGCTTTATTAATAAGCAAGCTTATAAAACCCTTAAGCTCCGGCCTTAGATGTAGAATGATAAGAAACTAAAAAAAAATCAAAATTTTATAAAAGGTTAGAACCAAATATGTATTAATATGGACCAACTAAGCTATGGAAGATCTTATTGGTTAAGAAAATACTAATTTAAGTGATATAAACTAATTAAAAGCTAAAAGTTTAAAACTTTATGATAAAAACCTAGTAGATCTAAGATAATAAGCTAATTTTATATGAAAAACTAATAAATTTGCAAACTTTTTATAAAATTTGTATTAAAACTACTAGATCTAATATAATAAATTAATAGATGACTTTATATAAAAGAAAAACTAATAAAAATCAAGTATTCTTGGTTTTTTTTTTTAAAAAGTAATTTGTAAAACAAATATTAGATCTAAGTTTATAAAAGCTTTAAAAACTAAGTAGTAAAAGAGAGTTTATTATAAAAAGGCTAGATCTAAATAAACCATAAAAAACTATTAAGCCAAAATACATTTTTAGATGAAAAAGTAAATAAAATGAAGAGATGAGAAGAAGAGAAATAGGCTAAGTTGGATCATTAAGAGAAAACATCATCTTCATTTATAAGCTAAAAAGATTACAATAATGTTTTTGAAAATAAACTACAATAAGCACTACAAATAAACTACAAAATTACTCCTAAAAATAAACTACTACTACTCTAATATAAAAAGTGTGTGTAAAAATTATGGAGAGAATGATATATCTAGCTCTTGGATCTGGTGATGTATTTATAGCCAATCATTGCCTGTCATCTCATATTCTCGATTTCTCTCGATGCTTCCAAAGAAATACACCTCATTAAGGCCACGTGGCGACGATTTATTGGTAGATGTAGCGTCACTAGTGGTGAGGTGGCAGGCTCCAATTTGCTGAAATTTTGCATTAGTGCGTGAGAGAGCAAAAGCTGTACGCTCCTTTGTTATTTATATTTGGAGAGTGGAAGCTCACGTGAAGCCAAAACAAGACCAATTCATTTTGCATTTTCTAAATATTGAAAGTGACATATGCATGCTACATGCCCACAATCTTCATTTTGTTGTAGCAGACCACGTGCAAGTAAATTGCATTTGCCTTCAATTTTGTCGTGACATCACCTGGCCCCACGTGGGATTATTTCTTTATTTCATTTTCTTTCTTTTGTCGAGTAAACCGAGTCTTCACATGCCATATTTTTTACTTCAAGGAATAAAATATCCAGCGCTTTTCTTTTCTTTTTGCTCGCTGGCCTGGTCTCATCACATGATCAATCACTTTATTTGATTCTTCTCATGCAAGGCTTCAAATAAGAATTAATATTTCATTTTCGCTGGTCATTTGGTATCTCATTCATTTGTGTTCTTTGTCGCATGTGCTAGTCTTTAAGACATCCATCAAGTTGCATTGAGTCTTCACACTTGGGCTCTTTTCTACTCTTGGGCCACGTATATTTTTCTCACGAATGGGCTTATGCAATATTCATCATATATGTGTCCAAGTTGGGCTTGGTCTAATCTTTTACTTTTTCGTCTTTTGCCTCAATGCTCCAAATAAAATTATCGTTGATCCCGTAATTTCGTGCTCTTTCCAATCTCGTGCTCGTTTTGTCGTTTTCTCTTGATTTTTGTCCATTTTCTTATATATCCGTACCTGCACATTCACAAACACAAAAACAAGCATATATATGGCATTTATTTATCGGTTTTTGGTCTTTTTGGTCCGATTTATAAGGTAAAAGGTATGTGTAAAATGACACATACTAGTTAGCTTCCTAAGATTTAGTCAATTGAGCTAAACCATGCTCAATAATTAAGTGTGTAATAATAAATAAGGATTTATTATTAAAATAATGTTTGGAAAATTACCGATTGTCACAGATATGTACATAACAACTCTAGGACTTAGGAGGGGAGATACAATATATGCATTTAATGCCAATATGGAAGTTTGCATCAAGGAAGCATTTGTATTTGAAATCAGCTAACGACTCTACATTCCAATCAATAGGAGGTAATGGGTAGTTATCTTTTGGACACGCCTTTTTTAAGCTCGTAAAGTCTACACACATGCGCCATGTGCCGTTGACTTTATTGACCATAACTGGGTCGAGACCTAGGTTTGATATTTGACTGGTCTTAAGATACCTGCCTGGATTAGGTCCGTGACCTGAGAATCCATGGCCTGAGATTGCTCTAAAGAAAGACTGTGCCTTTTATGTCTGATAGGTGGTGCATATTGGTTTAAACCCAGGCTGTGTTCTGCCAGGGAATACCTGTCATGTCTGAAGGCTGCCAGGCGAATACATCTAAGCTATTCGCTAGTAGTTGTATTAATCGATTATGGATCTGGGGTGAGAGGTTAAATCCGATTGTGATTGGTTGGTCTGGGTATTTGGGAGTGATCGACGGCTGCCAGGGTTCCAAGTGTCGATCATCCGGGAGCATACAAGGAGGACATATGTCATTCGTCCTTTAGCTCATAGTGGTGTTTGTCGTACGTCCCCACTGTGCAGTGTCAGATGGTGCATCTTAACCGCTAGTGATAGTTGGGGAGCAGTAGCTTTGTCCTTACTCAGTTAGGCCTGAGAAGTCTTTCCAGGCCTTCTGGCCTAGGATTTAAGCCCGACCTTTATCAAGTGTTGATTGGGCCTTGGTGATGGGCTTGATCCGAGCGTGTAGTTAATGGGCGTAAGCAATTAATATTGATACGCTATCAAGTACCCACCTAGTTTATTGGGCCAACAAACAACATCGCATGACCCAATTACAACCCACAATCGAAAAAAGCCCAATAAAATACCAAACAACACAGAACAAAGAACAAAACGACATGGATAGCACAAAACGACGTCGTTTCAGTCATTTTGCCTCCAAAACGGCGTCGTCCGCACCCCTAGTGTATAATAGAGTAATAAATGCTTTGAAGAAAAATATACGTACCATTATTACCTGTCTTATAAACGGATCGATACAATGAGTTAATAGGTAGTGTGGGGACTATACGCACAAAAGTTCTCAAGCATCTAACAATAGTATACATACCAAAGTGCGTAAACATACAAAAGCAAGATTTATCAAATTCATAAAACAACACAAAACAGTTTATAAGATAATAGCAAAATAATTTATAGGTTAGTAGCATGCTTTTCTCCCAAAATATGCAAATAGTAAAAAGGGGCTGTGAAAATTCACCAACTATTTCAATAGTCAACCATTAAATTGTCATGCTTTTCAGGTTCCTATCACAAATGTTGGCATTTAGGAAGAATATGTTGATTATTTTGGAATATTGTCTAAAACTATGTTGTATGTTTTGGGAATATTGTTCAAAACATGTTGTAATTCGTACTATTTTTTAATGTCTATGGTTGGTGTGAATAGTTAATGGTTTATTGAAAATGACTTTATCCTTTGTAGTGTATAATGTGATTTTTGAAACCATACGACTTTTGTAAATTGTAATGTGTTTTAGGAGAAACAATAGCTTGTGTGAATTATAAAGTGTTCGTGAGAAACCAATATACAACATAGATAACCAAAGAATTTTACAAGAAAGTATACCTTGATTGATTTTATCAATCCTTCTTGATTATGATGATTGTGAACGTTCGTGCTGATATCATATTATAATTAACGAGACCTAAGACAATATAATTATGTAACTTTCATGAGAAATAGATAAACAAAGAAAGGAAGTAAAAGATCACTTGCGAAAGCTAATCTTGGTGTATCTTATTTCGTTACTTTCGTGCAGTATTTATCTACCTATATTATAAGTAAGGGCATTTTTTACTGTAGCCCTCCCAAAAAAAGCCACGTGAGTGATTGGATTGAGAACCAATTATATCATTTATAGTCCAAGGAAATGCTCAACGGATAAGCAAAACCCGGGTCGTGGTCCGTGTGAAGGTGAATGGAATCGTGATTAACGATTCGTGAAATCGTGTTGTGAAAAAGTGAAAAGTGAATATTTTTGAGTTTTACAACTAATTTTATGAAAATACAAAAAAAATAAGTAATCATGCAAAATGTACAAGTACGTAAAGCACAAATGTCAAAAACGTAAACATAAACTAAATAAAACGTCTATTTAACAAAATAAAAAGTGAATTCTAAGCTACACTAAACCTACGGGCTCAAATGAAAATTTTAAAACTTTAAAATGATAAAAGAAAATTTTTAGAAAAAAGAAAAATATTATTTTGACTTTTTATTTATTTATTATGAATTAAAAACTATTTATGTATTTTTATTTAATAAAAGAAAATCAAACTAATTATAAAATGGAAGATTTATTCTACAAATTTATTTTCTAAAAATCTTAATGAACTGAAAATGAAATTTAAAAATAAAATCAGAAACTATTTTTTGTCTTTTAGTGAATTAATTTGTAATTAAAAATGATTTAATACTCTAAAAACTATTTAAAAATGAAAAGAAATAGTAAATGAATGAGAAAAATTATGAAATTTTTATGAGATTTCTAAAATAATATTTAAAATCTAGGAAAAATAAGAAAAATAGAAAAATAAGCTGAAAAGTGCTTATTGGGCTTAAGAACAGCTTATTACAAGTGCTTATTAATAAGCACTTGCAACAAACTTGATGAAACTGTTACATAATGTTCAAAAGTACTTATAATAGCTCAAACAAACTGATATCAGATCATTAAGCACCCAGAATACACAGATGAATCCAAAATCAGTTAAAATAAGCACTTTGAAAAAGCAATATCACTCCAGAATAAGCAAAAAGCTCAGAGAACATGTAAAACACTCAAATACACTTAATGATGCTCAGTGGTAACAAACAAGCTCAGATAACAAGCCTAATTTGCACAATACAAATCTAATGAAAAATCAGCTAACTATGTTCTTATCACCTACTTGTAGAAACTATTAAGCAGTTCAGATAAGCTGTAAAATGCAAACTAATGGGGGCAAAAGATAGCCTACCAAGCTGAGTACCTAAAAAGCACAAAAGCAACAATTCTATCTAACAGTTTAAGCACTAATTGATACCAAGAACAGTAGCCTGAACACAGATATGCAAGAAAGTATCACAGATATGTTGACTTATCTAAATCCACCTAAGGTTTGATTATTACCAATTTAAACAGCTATTATATAATCCTAGGTGTATAATGAACTAGTTTATATGTAGAAATTATAACTACAAACTCAAATTTCATCAGATGAACAATTAGGCATGAACAACTATCAAACTAATGCAGGTAATAAAGAGATTATTGGCTATATTTAACTTTTATCAATAAACTAACCAATTTTATGATTTAACTATCCTATTCTATCCTAATGCAAACTAGCTAGGCAGAGAACTCAACTAGGAAACAATTATAACACCTAATAAGAAACAGATCCAAACACCCCTTGAAAATCAGTTTACACTAACAGATGCATATTCAAGCTATCAATTCTCATCAACATTGATCAAAACACAACACAAACCACTGTAGAACACAGATTATCAGTAATCAATAACAATGCACAACTAAATCACAAAAGAACAGATCCACAGATTTACTGATACTATGGAATTTCACTGTCAAATTCAGATTTGAGCTACAATACTCATTAATCATAGATCACACTAATATCAAGTCCACTAGTAATCTCAAATCTATAACTATCAACAACAAAGAACATCAGCATATCATTATCTCAGATTCATCAACCACTAAAATACTTATCTCTCACAGATCCAAACAAAACATTTACACAAATGATTAAGCAAGCTATAGTAATACTATGCTAACTGAATCTCATCTAATAACACTAATGAAACAGTTATTATTAAACTACATAGATTAAATCTACACAATGAATAAGTTCTAAAAATGAAAATGAAATTCTTACAGCTTATACTCTCAGCTCAAACAGAGAGTTCCTTCTAACATAGCCTATCTTTAGATAGGCCTTTGGCTTCCATTTCTCCAATAGGACTATCAGATTACCCAGGTTCCTTCATCTTCATGAAACTTTGACTTTTCTGTTGACTTTTTGTAAAATTAGAACTATATCTGATTTAAGCTAAAATCAATACTCACCATAAGCTAGAAAGCTTAGAGGAGCTTTTATCTACTGAAAATTAGCTCATTGTAAGCTGAAATGAAATTTAACAAAACATTTTTATTTATTTTTATATTTTCTGTATTTTTTTTATTTTTATATTTTTAGAACAAATGAAAGTGAAAATGTTTTAGGAAAACTGAAACAAGCTTCTGTGAAGCTTGTTGAAATAGGAATAGAGCTTTTGAAACTATAAGCTACACTAAAAGCTATTAAAAATGAATCAGAGAAATATATCAATGATAACTAAACTGAAATTTTATTAAAGCTATTGGAGAATTACAAAAGAGATTACAAATTGTATAAGCTGAGTAGAAAATTTGACAGAGTAACATTAAGCTAAAACTACTTAAGAATTGAGTGAAAACGAGGGGGTTTTATAGGTGAACCCAAGGTGTTGGGATGATGTCACTCAGAAGATACCAGAAGCTCGTTTCTCAGTCCTTGGATCAATCCCATCAATCAATCTCTTATTACAACCCTTGGATTAAAATTTGTGAGGTGTCACAACCAATCAGAGGTAAGAATGAGTCCAAGCTGGGAATCCAAATGTGTGCACCTTCTCTGTCCTTGTCAGAGTATTTAGCAAAAGAATCCAATGAGTAGAGTGACGTGGTGCAGCCAATAATACTCTGCCATGTGTCCATGAGGTCTGACTTAGCTCGAATATACTATCTGACACCTTCATTGCACGTGGGAATCCTTCTAGAAGGACCAATGATTAGTTAATGATGGTTAATTGTAGTGAAATTGAGTAATTGTGGGTGAAAGTGAATTAGGGTTCATGGTAAAGGTTTGGGGGAGATGTACGGGGTCTCATTTGGGGGGAGGGAAAGTTATAATTTTTTTATTGATTTTTAACCGTGGGTTATAATGGTGTGATGGTGGGCCGGGTTTGGGGTTTAAGTGGTAATGGGCTTGTGGACTTTTGGTAAAGACTAATGGATTTGATTTGTATTGATAACATGGACTAGGTTTTGTTACTTAAGATTTAGATGTAACAAATGAAACTTCAAAAGGACCATTTGTGCAATTTGTGAAACTCCAAGGGTAGATTCTGCCATTCTTCATAAATTTGATCCAAGAGTCATTGTTGTTAACTTTTGATTCTTCAAGGACCTTTATTGTCATCTTTTGGAGGTTCTAAAAAATATGTGTGTCGTTGAGTCAAATGTAATGTGAAATGGGAAAAGATAAACATACTCAACTATTAGTTGGAACTCACTTCAATTCTTGAAACTCCAAACATGTGTCTTTATCTTTAATTTAAATCTATACTATATGTTAATATAATACTGTAGTTTTTCATTTAAAGAGTTTTACAAACACCTTTGTTTTGGGAATCTATAAAATAACCATAATCACAATGTAACTTGGTTTTCATGTGTAGTTAGATTAGTGTTCATCAAAGTATCAAATAAATATAACATTTTACAATTTTATCTTTTAATAACAATTTATATAAACGGGCAACATGACGTATTTGATGTATATATAGTTACAAATGTATATTTACAGACATACAACTATTTCAGATTTTCAAATATATTTTATGGTCTCTTTTACTCCGTGTTAGTATATAGTTCAATTTCTAAGTAAGTCTCATCTGAGTTAAGTAAGTCTCATCTGAGTGTATTGACCACTTAATCTCATTATATGTCAAAAGTCAAATGTTTTTAGTATATATTAGTTATGGGTCGAATTATAGGGCTACAATGGGTTGAACTTGGGTCAAAAAGCAGTTAACCCAAACACCCGTTATTAGTAGTTAGGATTTGACAGTTAATGGTAGTTATTAGTTAAGTTAGTTAATTGGTCAAACGACATAATGGTTAGGAATAATTGTTAATGTGTCATTTAGTTGTGTATAAATATGTACTATGGTGTCTGCAAACATATATCATTCAATATCAATAAAAACCTTAGTTTACATACTTTGTCCCATTTACTGTTTCATTGATTTGCACACAAATTTGTCACCCACTCAATCACAGAATCATGGTTCATTACAAACACATTATGCAACACAATTGGTTTGGCTTTAAACCTGTACAAAAGTGGTATCAGAGCCACGGCTCAGAACCTTGGGAGAGGCCAATACACAAGCATGATCAAGAAGTACACACAAGGAGATATTTGTAGAGAGAGACACCAAATAGGCTGTTTCCATGGAACAGTAGAAAGAAAAACTTATCTCCAGAGAGCAAGGAGATGTTGGTGAAAAAGGTGAAAGAGATTGAAGCCTTTAATGCTTCAAGGATGCCTGCAAAATCCAAAGATCATGGGAAGAAAATTGCAAGTACTCAGAAAGAGAGAAGAGCAAAGTGTTACATATGTAGAGAAAGAGGACATGTTTTCTGGAAATGTCAAAACAAGAAGAAGATTGCCAGGATTGAAATGCAAAACACAAACAAAAATGATGCAGAGAAGGTCAAGTATCCAGAGAAGATTCATGTAATCACTGATTACATGATAGAGGGCACATATGATACAACTTGGGATAAAGTGTGGTATGTAAGCAGTGCTTACAAACACCACATGTGTCCAACAAGACTACTATTCAAGAAATTAAAGTACAAGTTCAAGATGATTGGAAAGGAAGAGACTGAGAAGAAATTCATTTTCTCTTATGGTGTTGGTGATGCCACTGTGGAAGCAAAAGATGGAAACATGGTGATACCACATGTTCAATATACCCCAGAAGTCACTTTAAACATTCTCAGCATTGATCAACTTGAAGAACAAGGATATATTGTGAAGTACAACAATAACAGGTGTACTTTACACTATACGTTTGATGAGAAGAGGCATGGGACAGAATTTTCACAAGAAAAAGAGATCAATGAAGAAGATTATGGATCAAAAGATGTTGTCACTGATGAGACGAAAAGTGTACCCGTTTTAAGGGGTCATTTAAGCCCTAATTCGAGTAAATGTGATCAAATATTGCCCTAAATCGTTCCTTTTGTCATTTTAGGTACTTTTGAGAAGAATTCTGGAAAACATGCTAATTTGAACGTTTTTGGAGCATAAAAGTGAAGAAAACAACAAAGTCTCAAAAGAAGCTGGAAAACCTTCCTGACGGCGTCAGAGTCATAAGGTGACGCCGTCAGCCAACATTGACAAAAGAGTAAAATCAGATTACACTAGACGCCCTATGAAGAAAACAAGATGTTTACACCTGACGGCGTCAGGTGTAATGCTAAAGAGTGACGGCCCAGAGCACATTTACAAGTGACGGCGTCAGAAGTAGATCTAGGCCATCCGAGAACCCTAATGACGGCGAGCTGACGGCGTCAGAACCCATTACCTGACGCCGTCAGAGTGTAAAATCTATATATACTTTTCTTTTTTTCATTCATTAGGGTGGAACTTTTGGTACAAGTTTGGGAAAAACCTTAAAGACGAATTTGGCTGTATTTTCAAGGGTTTTTCACCCTTGAATCCTTCATGTTCAATTAAAGATAAGTCCTCACTTAAATTAATCAATATGTCTATGTGTTGGTTAATTATATCTTATGCTTGTCTTTCAATTAACATGCTAGGCTAGATTTTTCTTGTGTTTGCTTAGATCTAATGAAACCTAACTATTAATTATTGGTTGATTGGTGTGTTATTACTTGTCTTGGATGAATGTTTCATCAATGTTAGGCTTAAGAAAACTGGCTAAACTCCTATATGGTAACATGCTTGAACGTCTTAAGAAACATGTAACTAATGCGTACTAGGTTATTAAGGTAGTATTTAACGCATGAGCCACTGTTTACAATCCCTATGATTGGGTGCTTTACGCATCGTTGTAGGAGGAGATAAGAGCTCATAGAATTGGGGAGATATGTACGCCACCCCATGAATTGTTAAGGAATACACCCGTCATCCACGCAAGTAATACATACACCAATTAACCGGTAAAAGATAGTTAGGGAGTAAGGAAATCTAAGTAAACACATTTGTCTCCATATAAGTTTTCACAACCACAATAGTTTAGTTATTTTATTTTTAATTGCAATTGTAGTTTTTGGGTTAGTTGACTAGCAACTAATTTCGCCCACTCCTCCAAAACCTGAGATTTTACTTGCTTTCCATAAAATATAAAAATACAAAAATAATCTTCCTTCACCCTTAGACCTTTTAGAGTAGTTTTTCTAAACTAACGAACACTATTCCCTGTGAGAGAACGATCAATCCCCCGTACTTACCACTACACTATACTACACCGACCAGGTACACTGCCTGGTGGGATTGCAAGCTTCTCAAGATCCCTTGAGAGGTAAAACCTGTTGCGTGGTCGCAATCCCACGTCATCAGTCACTGATCACAACAAATTCTTAGATGAATATTTTGAGTCCATAGACCCTAAAGAAGAATGTTCATTGGTGAATGGGTTGGAAGATTTGAAATGGGACAGAAATGACATACAAGACTATGTAGATGAAGAGTACATTAGTTGGAATGGTTCACTATATGCATTAAAAGTGAATTCATTTGCAAGGTTCTTATCTTTTTTAAATATGTTAAAAAAGGATAGCCTAGTGTACAAACATTGGGATATTTTTAGTAAGAAGTATGTGGAGATGTTGAAGTGGTTCTATCTAGTTTATCTGAATTGTGATATGCTAGAAAAGATACCACCAGTGATAGGGGTGATGGAAATCAATTTGCTTAGTTTACACAAGATAGTTGATAGCCTTGGAGGTTATCTGTGTGTCACACTTGGTGACAAATGGAAGACAATTGCAAATTTACAAGGCCTGACAAAGGATGATAGAGAAGCACTGAAAGATTGCTACAAAAAGTTCATTGACATGGTGGAAGTATACTATGAAACAACAAAGATGCCTTGGTATGAGAAGCCTAAGGAAGACGTGGTTGAGAGTAGCAGTAGTAATGCTAGGGTAAAAGATCCACAAGGCAAAGAAAAGGATGATGCTGGGATAGAGGAGTCACTGGATGAAGACATGAACAAAACAACACAGTTTGGAGTCAGGTTGGATGGCAATGTGAAGGAAGAAGCAGAAGAAGGGAGCACTACAGACAATAATGACTTTGTTGTCATTGTTTGAAGATTAGAAAGAACATCACTCAGTAGATTGTTTGACATTAATGAATTAGGGGGGAGAGAGTGTTTCACCAATATTGTTTTATAGGTGACGTTGAACTATGTGTACTCACTTTGCAAATATATGGTTCATGACAATTATTTTTAAGCTGTCACGAAGTGTTTATTAGTTAGAGATTGAGGTTTTAACTTTTAAATTTTTCTAGAAAGCTTAAAGTGAGGTGCTAATGTATAAATCTTCAAATGTTGATTTATATTTGTACATTTGATATTCTTTCTTGTGTTTTAAATATAAATAAAATGATGATGGTCATACTTTAGTTGTTCGTTCGTAATGATGAAAATGTTGACAAGACAAAGATAAAAGTCAAATATTGGAGAATGTGGTAAAACACTCGAGTGTGGTAAATAAAAGGCCTACTAGAGGGGTAGGTTGAGTTGCAGGACTATGTGTCAAAAGATTTGTTCAGTGACCATTTTCATCTATGCATGTGACAAATGGATTTTTTTTCCTTCGAGAAATTTGTGTTTTTGTGAGATATATTGACAAGTGACTTGATTTTGTACGTATCATATTCTTAAATTTATGAAGAATAAAAATGTGAACCGACGAAAAGTTTTTCAGTTTTTTCAGTTTTACATGGGAATTATCACTTAAGTGTTATTCACCGCAAAAACGCTTTATTTTATGTACATTACACGGCTATCATCTTTTGATCTCATTATTTGTAGAATTATAAAGTTTTTCATCAAACAAAGGACACCAGTAATACTTTTTACAATATTGTCGCAACATATCGTAATATATTCAAAATCACTGAAGTTCATGAGACAAAACATGTGTCACGTTTTAAAAAACATTTCATGTCAAGTTTTAGAAGGTTACAAATTGATTGAAGGGTGAAGCTTGTCTTGTAAGAGTAGATGGATAGATAAAAGAAAATAAAAAAATGGTGATCTTTACATGTAAAGTCTTTTGGCCGTGCTAACGGCACTAATGAATTTATGACTATCTCCTTTACGTGATTCTAGCGGCCCTAGGTATCATAACGCACATGGGCGTTAATCCCATGTGGCACCGCGTTGTTAACATGTTACCACACCGCCCCATCAAGTCTAACGCCGTTAAGCTCTAAGTTGGTATATCAATGTGTGTTAGTGAAGAGAAAAGACAATTTCCTTTTTTGTTTTTTTTTTTAATTAGTTTTTTGTGTTTTAATTGGGTATGATAGGTCTTAAAAAGGGTGTTCTATCTTGAGTTATTAGTGAGGGGTATTTTGATTTGTCAGTGTTAAAAATGAGAATGTTGAGGTGGAGCTGAGGTGACACATAAAAATGGATGTTAACATGTTATGATACCTAGAGCTCTAATATGTTTACACATAATTCAATAAGCTAACTTTTATCGTGTTAATGGCTCAATGCTAGCAAAAGTGTATTACTTAACAAAACCGTCATCCTTATAATAAGAACAACATGTAAATCAACCTGGGTCGTGCTTAGCACGGCCAAAAAGACTTCCTGGTAGTACAAACATGCAAGCACTATACAATCTATTCCCCTTTAGGGGGACAAGCTTTTAGTACTTGTTAGACAAATGTGAAAATTTACATAGTAATATATAGTAATCAATATAGTAAGAAGTAATTCATAATACTATTTATATAGTGCTCATCCATCACCAATAATTCATAACAGCTTTTCATTTTTTTTTCATTTTTTTTGGAGTTTTCATATGGATAAAATAACAACAATAACAACAACAACGACGACGCGACAACAACAACAACAAAAACAAAAACAATAACAATAACAATAACAATAACAATAAACAATAACAATAACAATAACAATAACAATAACAATAATAATAATAATAATAATAATAATAATAATAATAATAATAATGTGTCGGGGCGTGCGGTGATTGAAGCCGCACAACGTAAACGCGTCAAGTACGAGGCTAAATGCGCGGATATTGGATATGGGTTTCTCCCCTTTTTATTCTCTTCTTTTGGAGAACTTGAGAAGGATGCGGTGACCTTACTAAAGCGTATCCGAAGATTCTCGGTGACTCAAGATATTGGAGCCCGTGCTGCTGCTCATATTTTTAGTAGAATTAGCTTCGCTATAGCTAGAGGAGTGGGGGCCCAGTTAGTATCTCGGCTCCCCACTAATTTCTTGTAAATCATATAATTTTCTAATAAAGTGATGTTATTAAAAATAATAATAATAATAATAATAATAATAATAATAATAATAATAATAATAATAATAATAATAATAAAGTTGAAATTTTTTGAAGTTTAAATTATAATGGGAATTTTTAAATTTAAATATCACATAAATGTTATGGAGATCGCGAAATCTACCATTGAGTTAATAAAATTCAATTTACAATTAGTCTTTCTTAATTCTAAGGCCCGATTGTAAATTTTATTAACCAATCAGAATATGACGTTATTGTACAATTAAGTATAAAATTTTAAAAACTCACAACGTAATGCGTATTTTTGTTTTTATAATAAAATTAACATGATTCAATTACATGTCGAAACAAATTCATTTCAATTTTGACTTATATTGGTAATAAGAATTGCTAATTTTGTCTTTAATCAAAACTAAGCACTTTTATTAAATAAACACAGTTTTTATATTAAGGGGGTGTTTGTTTAAGCTTGTATAGCGGGTTTATGACTTAAATGATATTCTGCTTATGTTTCATAAGCTCATTTTGTGGTTTATTTTGAAACATTTCTGTATATATAATCTTATAAGCGATAAAAAGCTTATAAACCACAAACTTTCTGACATGATAAGTTTATATAAGCCGAAAAGTTTCAAAATAAGCCATAAAAAGCGGCCGATATGTAAGATCAAGGGGGTGTTTGTTTAAGCTTACGAGCTTATATGTGTTCGGCTTATATAATATAAGCCATAATTTTGTGGCTTATTTTGACACTTATATGCTTATATAAGATTAAACAAACACCCCCTAATTAAACATAGAGCCTACCCTAAAGATAATTAATTAAAGAAGGAAGCTAAAATTGTACTCAAAGAGGGTCCTTTATTTCTTCCCTTAATTCTCACATTTCCCCCAATCCCCTTTTTTCTTCCTTGTTCCGAGATCCACTGCGCCTAACTAATTACTAATAAAATTAGGGTTCGGATCTCATAATAATACATCAAAACGTGTAAGTTTATCTCAACCACATTTTCTCTAATATCATCTTCGATCCTATTATCTACTCTGTTATTGTTGAATGTTAGGTATTAATAATATATTTCTGTTAGTTTTCGATCTCGATATCTTCGATCAGTAGCTGTAGCTTAAGAATTTAGTTGTTGAATTAAACTTATGTGATCTGTCTTTCGGTATTCGAATCGAATGTATATATTCAACAACTGGTGTTAGTTTATTGTAAGTTTGCGGCATTGCGACCTCGATATCGTAAGTTTCAGCATCTAGTTGTTACGCGCTTGTTGAATTTTAGGTTAAAATGGTATTAGCTATGGTGATCTGTGTTACGTTATTCGAATTGAAGGTTTATGTAGTGTATTATTGCTGTTGATTTCTGTGTAACTTAATCGCAGTAGTTGTTTAGAACTTGGTTGT